>JAATLQ010022965.1:19403-31995 GCA_013421005.1 Heliconius erato x Heliconius himera | reverse complement strand
ATTGAGTTAAAACAAAGCAATTGGTGAAATTTTCAAGTAAATCGGTTCAGTAGTTTCAGAGAAAAATGCGGACAACAATATGTCGACAGACAGACAGACAGACAGACAGACAAGAAATTCAAAAAAAATCTTTTTGCTTTCTATTAGTCTTTTTAAGTGTCCCTCTATCCATTTCAGTCAAAATTACTAAATGTACAGACAAAATATTTTTACTGTCTTATTATATATAGAGATGATGAAGGTAGTAGAAAATTTCTTATAGTATAAAACCAGAAAAAGCCGACAGAAGGGTCTTGCCCGGTGACACTGTCAAGACCATTCCAGGTCAACAGCAATAAAGCCAATTAAAAAAAAGAGACACAAAAGTTTAGTGATCGAAATGACATCGAGGAGTCATGGAGACTAGAAAATATTCTGAAATCTACGGAATATAAGAAAACATCTCTGTTTTTATATAAAAAAAAAAAAATTACTCAGCTCAGGCTAGTGACAACCTAGCCTAGTAAACCCAGTGTTAAGACACTCCGTCTCCCAGTTACTGCCGAATTTTCGAGGCATTGCGTGTTTAGAGGCGGAACTCAACGCCGCGCTTTGTCTTATTGCGAGCAAGGCGATGAAAATATTTAATAATAAATTCTTTTGAGTGCAATGTTTTAAACTAAGTAAAGTAGGTGATCTACTTTAAAATATATAAAGAAAGAAACACCAGTACGAATTCTCATCCTTATTAAAAGTTAACAAGGTGAGACGAGAATGTTGCTGAGATGAAGAAAGTTCCTCGTAGTATTAATAATGTTAAAATTTAACGCTCTATGGAACGATATTGTCCTAAGAATGTTATATAAATAGATGTTTAAGATATTTGACATGAAAAAATGTTTCATTACAATGATACTAAAAATATTAGACGTAACATTTGCAAGTTTTTGATAAAAAACTATAGACTCTATAAAACAGAATCTGACCAAAATAAATTTAATAAATCAAATAAATCAGCTTCACGCTGTATCCCGCACACAGCAGTATAGGCAGAGGGAACCTAGTGTTAAGACACTCCGTACCCCACTTTCTGCCGAATTCTGGAGGCATTGCGTGTTGAGTGGCAGAACTCAACGCCGCGCTTAACCTCGACAAAAGAATGGAATGGAATGAAATGGAATGGAGCGAAGAAATGGAAATATGAATTTAAGTAACGTAGGTTTTACAGTCACACCTCGTGCCGCTGCGCCACGACTGGCCTCATACAAAGATATACAAAGATACTAAAAATATTAGACAGAACTTTGAAAGTTCTTGCTGAATGTGAAATCTGTTTTCAGATAAAACTATCTGATAATAATTAAAAAGAGAAAGAGAAAGTACACAAGCTATAAAAACCACTCTGAGGCGGTCGTGGCACAGAGGCACAAGGGTGTGACTGTAACGCGACGGTTTTGGGTTTGATCTACATTCAGAATGAGTATAGAATTAATTATTCATATTTTTATTGTTTCGCTATACCACCAAGCGGCGTTGAGTTTAACAGGCAATGCCTCAAAAAATTCGGCGGAAAATAGGCAATCGGAGTGTCTTAACACTTGGTTCATTCTGCTATCATTTTATATGCGGGATACAGCGTGAAGCTGTTTTTATTTGTTAAAAGACTTTAGATACTCTATACAACAGAATATGACCAAAATAAATTTAATAATTAAATGGTTTGGAACTTAGTTTTCGTGCCCTCGTTTTAGATGTAGTCTATGCATTTTTAAAGATTCTTTGCTCCACTTATGTTATTTATTAAGACACTTTTTTTAGTTTGGTATATATGTATATATCTCTGAACGAAAACTTTGAACGTGATTTTGACCGATGAATTTTCTTATTATTGACTTGTTTTTCCTCGAACGAACAAGCCGATTTTCAGGGTCTTCTTCCAAAAAAAAAAAATATTTATTCAATGCCGTTAATCTATCCGAAAAAAGTAGCAAGAGCCCAAATTTTTATTTTTTTTCATAAAAGCGTATTACTTAGTTTTTTAAATTATTTTACAAAATAAGGTAAATTAAAAGAAACTAATTGAATTATATACTAATATAATAAACATATATAATAATATTAATATTATAATTGCTTATTTTATTAAGACCAGTGGTGGCGCAGTGGCACGAGGTGTGACTGTAAAATTGACTGGTTGTGGGTTCGATCCCCACTCGAGGAGATGAAATATTTACTTAAATTTATATTTCCATTTCTTTGCTCTGGTGTCGAGGTTAAGCGCGGAGTTGAGTTCTGCCACTCAACACGCAATGCCTCAAGAATTCGGCAGAAAGTGGGGAACGGAGTGTCTTAACACTAGGTTCCCTCTGCCTACCCTGCTGTGTGCGGGACGCAGCGTGAAGCTAATTTATTTAATTTTTTTTTTTTAACTTTTATTCGAGTAGGGATTGAACCTATCATCATTGTGTGTATATAATAGCCAAATAATTAAAAATGACCTCAACCTTCATAAATGTGTTATATACTATATGTATATGTTATGTTATATACTATATGTTTATTTACTAAGTAAATATAGTAGTAGTTAAGTACATAATCAACAACTGAGATGCTCATATAATCTAAACCTTTTGGTTTATGGATCCGACAATACTAGTTCTAGAGGCCAGTTCTACACTAAATTAATGAAGTAAGCTTCAGGAAACTTACCTGTGCAGCATATAAATGAAGTTGAAGAGGCAATTGAGGGACGCCATCATCAAGTCGGCGAACGACAGGTTGACGAGAAAGTAATTTGTCACCGTTCTCATTCGTCTGTGCGCTGTAATGATGTATAGAAATTAGTAATTTATACGTATGTATGATAACTCAACTTTGAAATAATAGTCTGATCTCTAACTTAAGCTTAGAACTTTTTTCTAATAAAGTAGTTAGATCGTCCAGACGTTTTGTGAAATAACTAAATATTTGAATAAGAAAGTGATTTAGGCAAGGTTATATTATAACAGGTATCCTTTCTCCCTGTGTCCTTTACGTCCTTTGAAAATTAGGTCAAATTAAAGTGACTCGGTCGTTAGTATTTTCATATGAGATAATCTGTAAGTAATTATTGGTATCATCACACTCTTCATACATGCCCTTCGGAGGATGCTCATACTTTTTAAGTGACCTTCCTCCAGTATCTTTGATTCTGTGTTATCGAAGGTTAATCGAATTACGCTCATATTCCATCATAAATCTTTTTTGCCATTCTTTCATCATTTATTTTTCGACTTGCCCAAACCAGCTTAGCACGTTCGTGCCGACGTTCTTCATACTCACCGTGACATATTCGCTGGTACCTGCCATTCTGTGTATCTCTTCACTGCGGATTCGATCATCTAAGGTGACTCTGCATAATCTACGAAGAGATCGCATCTCTACATCATTCATCTTTCTTTCATTCTTCTGTAATACCCACTCTGTTCTATTTTGCTGTCTTTTGGCTTAGAAAGGAGCACAAATCTAAGTTTTCTGAGTAGACAAAAGAAAATTGAGAGTATTTCATCAGCTGTCGTTCAGTGTTCAAAAAGTAAAATTTTTTACCGTCACGGGCCCAGATAAATTTATAATTTTGTTCTTTGGCCTTAATTCATGCCGCTGCGTGTAATGCCTTATTAAGAGATTTTCTACAACATAGATAAAAGATTTTTTTTTTAAAGGACAAGTCTATGTCAAGAACATTGTTTTTATATACCTTACATATTAAAATTGATAAGTATGAGAAAAAAAGTAGTTTATATTCATCTCAAGACTCATGAGTTACTTTCATTTTTTCTTCAGGTTTTTACTTTTTTATTTTTCAAATTTAGTTTAAAACTTCACTGTACTGTACTATATGTTAACAGTGGTATTCGTAGGTGACTACAAAACAAAGAATTTCAGGTGATCCTACTCGAGAAAAATAGTTCAGTTCATTGACCTTTTTAAATTCACAAAATCTTAAAATGTTCGATTTTAATAATTCAAAAATTAAACTGTAGGTATTGAAACAACTTTGAATGTAAAATTACTCATTTGGATAAGGATTAATATAAATCTTCATATCTGGATGACATTGTCTTGATCATAATCAGACAATGTCATCCAGATATAAAGATTTCTCAATTGTTGAACTGTACAAAAGTAGTTGAATTTTCAAAATTACAATATTGAGACATACTCATATGGTATTGCGAAGTTTTTTGTAGATATGAATATGTTCTTTAATTTTGTAGAACATTTCTTTATTCTTATTAGGACAGTTTGTGCAGCGTACGATGAGAGACATTTTATGCTAAGTTTTTATTCCTTGGGTTATATTATTAAAATTTTAGTAGGATTTTTTTCCTAGGTAAAAATATAGCGTAACTGAGTGATAATGTAGCTAATAGTGAAATATTTTTATTCGTTACAAACATATATACAAATCAGGTGGAGTATTTGTTACAAAGTAAAAATAAGCTTTTCACTTTGTATCACAAAATTACATTATATCAAATTATTTAAGTTAAAATATAGGGGCTTATTGTGTCATTGCATTGTATTATTTGCAAATTCCATTATGAAACTACTGGCAGTAATTTAAAAATATTTAATGTATTTGTCAGTTTCGTCATGAAAGTTATCTATACATTTCTACGGAACCTGCAGATGTCGTTACTGTTAAGCGTCTCATCAATATCCATTCATTCATTCATTATTTGTTAACTATTATAAAAACAACAGCGCAGATATTAGACGTGACCAAACTAAAAAAAGAACTCGTATTATATCTCGTAATTTAAAAAAAAAAACTCGTATTTTTTCCTTTTTTTTTCTCTCGTCCCTCCCTGCCCAGTGATGGCGTAAGGACCATTCCATGTCAACAGCAGTTTGACTTTTAAAAACAAAAACATTGGACGGGCAAATTTTGCTCTAGGTAGGCTCAGTGCACTACTCGTGCTCTGCCACTATCCTGGACTATTTGGATAATTAATTATTTGATTAGTTTATTATTATTTTAATTATCAATATGGTTATGACCTTTTTATATTTTTTTTATTTCATACTTAGGAAATAAAAAAAAATATTAAGAAAACGTATAAAAATACTAACATAAGCGGGATTTGAACCCACGCCTCATGACTCGCCGCCTTGGATGGTTTCCAAAGATGAGCGGGTTTGAATCCCGCTACGTTTACTTTTTTATACATTTTCTAAATAAGTATGGCTACTATCTATTTATAATTTATTATCTATATGGAGTTTTGGCTTTGGTGCGGGTCGGTGCATTACTTGTACACTGCCGCTGGCTATCATTATTTACCACGACATACATTACCACTATTCGGATGATTCACTATTTGATTAATTATTTATTGGGACACAAGAGTTTGACTGTAAACGTTTTACACTAGGTTCCTTCTGCCTACCTTGCTGTGTGCGGGACCGTGAAGATGATTTTTTTATTTTTTATATTATATGTAAAATATTGCAAGCTAAATTTGATTCACCTTCTAGTGTCCGATTAAGCCGAATTTCGGATGACGACTTTAGTTCTGATAACAATAAATTACATACATTCTATATTGTTGTGTTAGCAAATAATTTATTTATATTATCACCGAAAGGGAAATCATCAGAGGAGCTACAGGTGGCTTGCCTTAATTCTTTCTTCTGGAAATGGGGGGACGGAAGTGTCACAATGTAATTTACTTCTCAATTACCTCCAGATATAAGTGACATATGCTAGAAGATTCTAACCGAACTGTAAACCGGCTACGTCGACAGCCGTATAGGTGATCACTACAGTTTACTACTCAGAACACGTTCCATAACCTAGCAGATGATAAACGTGACTGAGATTGGACTGTAGTTGGCACGACCTACCTGCGCGACTGCTCTTTTTGGGCACTGGTTGTACGTTGGTAAGCTTCCAGGGCTTAGGCACTGGTATCCACATCATATCATTTGTATCAATATCAACATCATAACAGAAAATCGAAAAAGGCACGTTAAAACAGGAATCAACTGAGCCGCACAATTTCTCAACACATTTCTTACACTCTATTCCTCTCTTATCCGCCGAATTCTAGAGGTGTTGCTCGTGGCTGGTGGAACTCAACGCCGCGCTTTGACTCGACACGAAAAATTAACCGAATGACCGAAGATATTAACTCAAGCAAAATCTTGTAAAATATACAGTATCCATATTTTTAAAAGGTATATGTTTTTAAAAACCCACTCTCGATACCCAAAGAACAAAGGTTTCAATTAATAATGTGTAAAAATACGCCTAATATTGAAAATATCTTTTGTATATTGCAAGCTGTAAACTTTGTTGAAATTTATACATGAGTAAATTAATTAATTAAATGATGCTATCCAAAAATATACTATAAAATTGTTCAAACGATCGAAATGCTTTTATTTATATTTTCCTTACTTGAAAATAACGAGATTATTGAAATTTTGATTGAGTGCACATTATTGTTAAATTTTATGTCGTTTCGAAATTAATAGCAAAGTATTATATATTTCCTCGCTTTTGTAACGAAGCAACGTTGAGTTCTGGCACTAACACGCCTCCAGAAATCGGCGAAAAGTGGAGAATGGAAGTGTCTTAGTCCTAGGCTCCTAGGTTCCCTCTGCCTACCCTATGCTACGTGCGGGATACATTGTGATGCAAAAATTGTTTATATATAATGAAATAGTATTAAACTATCTTTTATATCAGGAAAAAAACACTAGATGCCGATGGAAAAAAACACTAGATCTTAACACTAGATGATACAAAAAAATTACTAAAATAAATCAGCTTCACGCTATATCTCGCACACAGCAGGGTAGGCAGAGGGAACCCAGTGTTAAGACACTCCGCCCCCCACTTTCTACCGAATTCTGGAGGCATTGCGTGTTGAGTGGCAGGACTCAACGCCAATCAAACGCTTAACCTCGACACCAGAGCGAAGACATGGAAATATAAATTTAAGTAAATATTTCATCTCCTCGAGTGGGGATCGAACCCTCAACCAGTCGGTTTTACAGTCACACCTCGTGCCGCTGCGCCACGACAGGGCTCATGTATGTACTATAATAAGCCTACGTAATAACAAGAATGTTAGATATACATTTATTTACCTGTCACAATCCATATAACTATAGCGTTGCCACCAATAGCAACTGTTAGCATGGCAGCGAAAAGACAGACCCAGGAGTTGTGTGCCCAGACTGGCATGATTAAAGAGGATGTTGATGACGAGGGTGTTGGCTTCTTGGGCACCAGGAGAGTAGCCGCACCAAGGAGACTTCGATTGAAGTCCATCTCCCATGTGTATATGACCTAGGGAATGATATTCTGTTATTTCTTTCTTTAATGTACATTGAATATTTGGAGACTTTGAACCAGTCGTGGCCCAGGGGCACAAGACTACAAACGCGACAGGTTGTGGCTTCAATTCCCACTCGAGGTAATGAAATTTCCTCGCGCTGGCAAAGCGCGGCTTTTTTAATTCAGCCACTCTACACGCAATGCCTCCACAATAAGGCGGAAAGTAGAGAACGGAGATGTCTTAACACTAGGTTCCCAGGTTCTCTCTGCCTGCCCTTCTATGTGTGGGATATAGCGTAAAGTTAAAAAAAATAAAAAAATGTAATAAAAGTAAAATTTAGGCACATATTCATGTAGTTTTAATTTAGCATTTGACCAATTTAAAGATATTACATAGCTACAACATAGGCTTTACGATATTGAAATAAATAAATTGGAACAAATTATTTGATAGGTTGCCTGATAATATTTCTCTAGCTGTGCGTCACTAAACAAGGCCTAGATAAAAATAAAAATATTATTTATTTAATTTGGCCATTACAAACACTTTTGAGTCTCCAAGTTTAATAGAAATGTAATGTCAGCCCTACAGGAAGCTATCACCGGCTCCGCACCACCTTTTTCTCCATAATCCATTGTCATCCAATCTCCCTATAGAAAAGATCATGTTATACATTTTTTTTCTTTTTCAGTATTATCGGTACCAGAAATATCTTTATTGTGTACAATAAATTAATTTCAACGTAGCTTAGCGCTATTTGCGAACTCTATATATAAACATACAATATACAGACCTATACCAAATGTCAAGTAATTTAAAGCCGCCTCAGCTTAGTCCTAAGGCAACACAACCTAATTACTTTCACAAGAGAGATTCTGCGAAGACATAATGTCCTACATACTCCGTAATTTATATCTTTTATTTACGATTATGAAAAGTCCCATATAATTCATACATTTAGCATAAAGCACATTGTAATAAAATACTGAATGATGGAAAAAAAATCCAGCTTCCAAGTTTTCATAGCATTTTACGATGTCCTTATCCCTAGTGATCTGTTTGATAAATATTATTAATAAAGCCTAAAGTAGATATCTTCGCTGTGATATATTTCTTAGAGGATAACGAATGTTCCGTGGCCCTTAAATTCCTTTTTTTTCAGCTTCACGCTGTATCCCGCATGTGGCATTTTAGGCAGACTGAGCTTATTGTTAAGACACTCCGCTCTCCACTTTCCGCCAAATTCTTTAGGCATTGCGTGTTGAGTAGCGAAACTTAACGCCGTGATTTGCCTCGACACCACAGTGAAGTAATTATTTCAATATATCAACTACGTAGAATAGTCCAGTGACAAATACGTTATAACTTCACAATTCCATCGGGGGAAAGTTAACCAATATATGCCGCCCAACAATCAATATGTTGATAGTTTAAACAAACAACGAATAAAAAGTATTCCCTAATTGTAGACTTTCGTTGCTATATATGCAAGCAATTTGTTAATAGAAAACCTCTTGTTTATACAATGTTAAGATTTTTTTTATGTGGAACAATAATAAATTTAAAAAAACATTTTAGAAATTTGGGTAGGCGTAAAAATAAATTCAACAATTAAGGAAAATGGACGCTACCATTTTTCACGTTTACCATAACAATGGTAAATTAACATAAAGTAAAGTAGAATCTATTATAATATATTTTTTCTTTTATTAGAGAAATAAACAAAAAAATTGGCATGCCAGCTACAATATAATTTAAAATATATATTTTTAAACGCAATAAATATTCCTACTGCATTGGATGCTTAATACAATTTATAAACTGACAACTCTGAACCTGCCAACCTAATCAGTTAAATACTCTTTTGATAGACCAGAACCAATTTGATAAAAAAAAAAAGATTTAAGCGTGACTTAAATGCTTACTGGTCACGCATTGCAGTAGAAATTATTATTTATTTTACTTAAAGGGAAACGGTGTCCACATTCCACACATTGTGATTAAACATTACATATAACATTTTTAAATATGTCCTCACGAATGATTTGTATTTGGTAATTTTGACGCCTGTCAAAATGACCAAATACAAATGCCTAGACAAGAGGCAAAACACTTTAATTTGGACCCTTCTTCTAATTACAAACATTATATGTACTGTGCATATACTGTATGTACATATACTGTAATATCAATAATCATCAAAATATTTGAGGTCAGTCAGGACGCAGGGGTACAAAGTGTGACTGTAAAACCGACTGATTGTGGGTTCGATCCCCACTCGAGGAAATTAAATATTTACTTAAATGTATATTTCCATTTCTTCGCTCTGGTGTCGAGGTAAAGCGCGGCGTTGAGTTCTGCCACTCAACGCAATGCTTCCAGAATTCGGCAGAAAGTGGGGAACGAAGGGCCTTAGCACTAGATTCCCTCAGCCTACCCTGCTATGTGCGGAATAGAGCGTGAAGCTGATTTACTTATTTTTATCAAAATATTTTGTATATTGCATGTGTCTATAGTTATCGTACCCTAAGGTTCTTTTACACAGGCCTTTTTATTTTACTGCGTCGACAACGCGCGTGAAATGCAATTAGAGCGCCTAGCAAACGGAGAGCTGTCACCGCTTTGTGACATTTGCATATGGTGCGCTTGTTACGCTATAAAAGCGCAGACAGTGCGATACAAACGTGTTACGACAGCACCTTTGTAAGCGATAAACGTGAATTCCAAATAGGCAAATAGATGAATTCCAATAGGATGATTTTGTATTTCAGTTATAAAAACATCCACAACACATTAAAACATTCCCAACTAGTTATACAACTGGAGTATGCACTAATTTCTCCGCGGCGTCCAATATTTGTAGCGATAAAAACGTGAAAATGGAGCATTCTACTTGCGTTTGTATCATCATCGTCAATACAAAGGCGCACAATCTGCTAATACGCTCTGATAACTCGCAAAGGACGCGCTCTTTAAAAAACGCGCGTTGTAGGAGCATTAAAAAAAACGTCGTGTGTTAAGCTTTAGGGTTGATTTTATTTCCAATTTTATAATATGAGACAAATTACAAGATACGTGACGTAAACTGTGCTCGTTATTCAGTATTCAATTTAAAAAGTGAACAATAAATTATCTCATATTTCCCTATCCTATAAATTTGAAATAACAATTACAATCCCAGTAATTATTACTTAAATTTTATATGGAACCAATTTTCATATATTCTATCAAATATAGAATTAAATTTTTATAAATTCCTTATTCAACAAACGCAGAATTATCAAAACTAACTCAGTAAAAAAAATATGCGTTAAATACACATATTTTTTTATAAAATGTATACTCGTGACAAATAAAGAATCTCCATCGATTCTTTTCATCGATTTTAAAAATATATTTCCAATATTTCTTGGTTATCAAAACTGACTCCTGATTCTACTTTTAATTAAAATATCTACAAAATTCCTTTAATCTGCTTAAACTAATTAGATGAACACAAACAGTAATTATGAATTCTGTAGTAGCTACATTAAAAAATAATATCTATTTTATTCATGAAAAAGTTAGCTACATTCTTGATTTTTAATTTTTGCTAAGACGCTCCATTCCCCACTTTCTGCCCAATTCTAAAGGCTATATTTATATATATATCAGCTTGACGCTGTATCCCGCACACAGCAGGGTAGGCAGAGGGAACCTAGTGTTAAAACACTCCGTTCCCCACTTTCTTTTCTTTTTTTTAAATGGAAATATAAATTTAAGTAAATATTTCATCTCCTCGAGTGGGGATCGAACCCACAACTAGTCGGTTTTGCAGTCACACCTCGTGCCGCTGCGTCACGACCGGCCTCATATATATATACTAGCGACCCACTCGCGGCTTCGCCCGCTTAAACTACTGAATTATTTATCTAATATACTAAATTGCGTTTCTTAAACAAACGACACAAACAACAGAATACTTAAATGGTAAAAATCATAAACAACGTAATAGGTAGTGTACCTATTATTCTTTTATGTAAAAATATTTAAACGAAAGATTGATGATTGATGATTATTTAAAGAGCTCCAAAATATGTGCAATTGTTTCTAAACCTACTTTCCTAAAGAGCTAGCATTGAAGCATTCTCTAGTCCAGCTCCTTTCTTCTGGCGCTGGGGAACGGCATCAAGGCCATCTGGCCGTGATCTCGAGCGGCAACCATCAATATGGGTGCGCCCTTTGGCCCTAGGACTGTGTACCTGCCCTAGACCAGATACAGAGAGAGTTTTTTGGTGGGAATGGAGGGATAATGCTGTGTGTAAGGGATAAATGAAACATGAGTCGATACAGCTGTGTATGGCCTGCGTTATGCATTTATAATGACAATTAAAAACGGACAGACGGACCACAAAGTGATCCTATAAGGATTCTGTTTTTTTCTTTTGTGGTACAGAACCATCAAAATGAATAGTTTTTTAGTTTGGTTATCCACGCTGTTGTGCATTGTAATTTTAAGTCTTTTGGAATTAATTTGATTGAGCTTGCAAGAATAGTCATATTTAAAAGAAAAATGTTTATTTATTTCATATTTGTCTAGGTAAACTGTAATTGCGCGCACACTGCAAACGTAATTTTTCCCACATAAATTCCGGGTTAAAATATAAATTACATATTAGAACTAATACAATAACAAATCTATCATACACAAATTGCAAAAACTACGTAGCTGCTTGAGAAAGTTTCAAATTGAAATCTTTGTCGAGTTTTTCTGTTATCATACAAACAAACAATATTTGAAAACTTAAGATTTTCACATTCAATATAATTAAATTAAAAAAATAAAAAAATTAAATAAATATATTATTTATTTATTAACACGTTATTTATTTATAACACGTTATATTATTTTATATATAATGATAATAAAAAAATACGATTTTACGTTTTTTTTTTTAAAATAAAATAAATATTTATAATAATAAATATAAAAAAAATAAAAAAAAGAAAAAAAGGAGTTCGGAGAGTGCGGAGAGTGCGTATAGTGCGGAGAGTGCGGATAGTGCGGATAGTGCGGAGAGTGCGGATAGTGCGGAGATTGCGGAGAGTGCGGAGAGTGCGGAGAGTGCGGAAAGTGCGGAGAGTGCGGAGATTGCGGAGACTGCGGAGAGTTCGGAGAGTTGGGAGAATTGGGAGAGTTGGGAGAGTTGGGAGAGTTGGGAGAGTTCAGAGAGTTGGGAGAGTTGGGAGAGTTGGGAGAGTTGGGAGAGTTGGTAGAGTTGGGAGAGTTGGGAGAGTTGGGA
>JAATLQ010022965.1:0-12942 GCA_013421005.1 Heliconius erato x Heliconius himera | reverse complement strand
AATGAAATTAATGATTATATTAGAAATATAAAAAAATGTATCATTTACACTTTACTATTAGTATTTTTTTTTCATTCTATGAAACTTAAGCTATTTTGACTATTTTACAACTGTAATTTGAAATAATTTTTAAATGAATCAAATTAGCTTAAACCATATCAAACATTATTTTTAGATCATTTAATTTTCTACAAGAATATTTATGTATATTGGTTTTTATACCGATACCATTAGTTTAAGCGCAACAAAATTTGAAATTAAAAATACAAGAAACAAAAACAATATTTTCACTATAATTAAAAAAAAAGAAAAATAATTAGTTTTTTGCCGCACCCTAAAGTACATACATATTCAATATAATAGCGTTATCACATTTTTTGATAAAAAAAAACTCATTGGATAAAATAATTATTAACATTTGATAATGTATTACGAACGGACTAGATAACAATGAATTTTGGCAATATCCTCCTGGCGCCCTGGATATCACATTTTGATACTCTCTTAATAAAAAAATTAAGAGTTGTCCTTTTAATATAGATATACATTTTTAACAAACATAATTTTTGGGTGTCCAAAACAATTTTTTTTCACTATAATTTATAAAAAAAAGAAAAAATAATTTTGGTCCACCCTAAATTGTACCTACATGATATTTGAAATACTCGTATAATTGTTCATACTCGTACATTACATTGTCATTAGGTCATCACCCTAAATTGCAGTAATTAGTACCAAATACATGTAAAATATATTCTTAATAATTTCTTATGTTTCAACTTAGTGAAACATAATAAGAAATTATTAAGAATATATACTTATAAGAAATTATTAAGAATATATACTTATTGAATAACTTAATGAAACTGAATATTGTGAAATTGAATTAAACATGAGATCAATTTTTGTGGAAACAGCCAAAGGCGAAAAAGGGAGTCGTCGTGGCGAAGAAGTACATTGTCTGACTCTGAACGCGATTGATATGGGTTCGATTCACCACTCGCAGCAATTAATTATTTTCGATTTACCACTCGGAGGAATTAATTATTTTCATTTCTCTGTACTGGTGAAGAGACAACAATGAACAAAGAATAAGACAAAGCGCGGCTTTGAATTCTGCCGCTCGACACGTAATGTCTCAAAATAAAATTTCGATAACAGATAATAAAAAACTATATAAAATAGACACCGATATGGCTAGAAAAAAAATGATATGGTATTGAAAATTATATAAATAAGAAATAATAATACGTTTTATTTATTATATTTTGCCAATCATATTGTTACAAATCAATAAGAAATATATAAAACCGAACAAAAAAAATAAGCAAAAAAATTGTTTTAATAAATTAATAATATTTTTTATCGTTGCTTGCTGACAAGACATCTCTGACATTTTTACATTATGGATTAGGGGTTCATCGTGGAAGGCTTGCCCGCAGCGACGTCTGCCAGCCCTTAGGTGAGCTGCAACGTTTCATCCGCCACGTGCACTTCGCGATACCGCACTGTTGGTACATCCTACCAAGGCGAGGCGAACCAGTGCATCCCCGCTGGTTTGTCAAGTGGCGACGAGTGCGGTGTTGAGGACCGCCAACCAGCACGCCTTGTTCGGAACGGCGGGATGTGGAGGACGCAGCTACAAATAGCTGTGTGGTATGTAAGAGAAGGGATGGCAGAAAATCAAGTTATGAAAAAAGTATTTTCCATGGCAAATCGTTACATATTGAACACAAGATTAAAAACTCTTTAAATAAAATTAAAATTACATGGGACATAATAAATTGTGAAACTGAAAAAGCCAGGGATTGCAATTATGAATTTAAATTAAGAATTGACAATGGTTTAACCAGCTCGGACCAAGAAGTTGCCAGTGTTTTTCAAAAATTCTTTGCTGATATTCCAGCTTCCACAACCAAAACACTTATATCTTCCACGACAGTCGCTGAATCATTCATTACTTAAGGAGAACGTAAACAAATGTGATATAGATTTTAAATTTAAAGTGGTCAACTCAAGAGACATTGTTAAGACATTCAAGTCCCTAGATATTAAGAAAACATCAGATATATAGGAAATTTCCGTTAAATTAATTGGTCATATAATAGACGCTGTTGCTCCTTACCTCGCGACTATATTTAATAATCGTATAGAGTATGGTGTGTTTTCTGACTTAATGAAATTTAGTAAAGACATATCTATATTTAAATCGGGTAGTATATCTGATCCCAACAATTTTAGACCTGTATCTATACTACCCTCATTTAGTAAATTCTTTGAGAAAATTATTTTAAATCAAATGCTGATGCACTTTGACTCACATCATCTTTTGCATTGCTTTACTAAAGGTCGCTCGTCTACTGATGCTGGTATAGGACTTATAAAGAGTATATATGAGGCTTGGGAGGGATCGCAGGATGCTCTTGGCATATTCTGTGACCTGTGGTCATGAAGCTACACCATTACGGCATAAGAGGACGTGCACTCAATCTTCTGACTTCTTATTTAGCTAACAGAGTTCAGAGGGTTGACGTGAATGGCAAGAAATCTCCTGGATCATTTATCAGTATGGAGGTCCCACAAAGGTCTATTCTGGTCCTTTTCTGTTTTTAATACATATAAATGATTTGCCATTTTTAGTGGGAAAGAACCATGATATAGTATTGTTTGCTCATGATACTTCATTGATTTTTAAAATAAAACGATGACAAAACATATATGACGATGTAAACAATGCTCTATCGAAAGTAGTTCATTGATTTAGTGTTAATAACTTACTATTGAATAGTAAAAAAACGAATTGTATAATCTTCAGAACACCTAACACGAAAATTGTTAAAGCCGATGTAATAGTGAAGCCGTGGATCCTGTCGATTCTACGGTATTTTTCGGTATCACCATTGACTCTAAATTACAGGGGATCTCATATCGATGGATTGGCGAATAAACTTAGCTCAGCAGCTTGTTGCGGTTACAAATATCAGACGTTTAACTGACGTGGAAACGGCTCGCCTTGTTTACTTTAGCTACTTTCATAGTATTATGTCCTACGGGGTTGAGGGCAGTCGTGGCGCAGCGGCACGAGATGTGACTGCAAAACCGACAACCAGTCGGGTTCAATCTCCACTCGGGGAGATGAAATATTTACTTAAATGTATATTTCCATTTCTTCGCTCTGGTGTCGAGGTTAAGCGCGGCGTTGAGTCCTACCACTCAACACACAATGCCACCAGAATTCGTCAGAAAGTGGGGAACGGAGTGTCTTAACACTAGGTTCCCTCTGCCTACCCTGCTGTGTGCGGGATACAGCGTGAAGCTGATTTATTTTTTTATTTTATTTTATGTCCTACGGCATTCTTCTTTGGAGTAATGCAGCCGATATTAAATCAATTTTTGCCTTGCGGAAGCGAGTTATTCGCGCAATCTATAACTACTAAGGCCCTAAAGAATCGTTATGGCAAAAAGTATAAGAAATAAATATATTGACAGTTGCATCTCAATACATTTTGAAAATGTTATGTACATTAAGAAGAATATTAAAGATTTAGCCAAAATTAAGTAATATCAATACTAGAAATAGGAGTAAACTTATTGCACTTGTAACCCAATTACATCGAGTCCGTAATTCTTTTATGGGACAATGTGTACGCTTTTACAATAGGATCCCAGAAAACGTCCGAGAATGTTCTATATCACAATTTAAAAGAGTTGTGAAAAGACGGTTGTATGTTAAGGGTTATTACCAAGTTAATGATTATATAAATGATAACACGCCTTGGGGATGAAATACTCGCTCCAGTCTGTTTCAAAATATCATTGTCAGAAAAGTTAAAACGTGATTTTATATAATTGATTTAAAAAAAATAAGTCCCGCTGAGTTTCTTGCGCCGCGCCGGTTCTTCTCAGGTCTGTGGCATTAACAAATCTAACGATATCTTAATTATGTAAATCGGTTCTAGAAATATGAAGTATTACGTACTTACTCGTACATACAAGATATGTGTGAAAAACATAACACTTCCTTTGCAGCCGAATAAGATTATTCTTATAGACATTTTTCTCAATCCGACTGCAAAGAAAGTGTTATGTTTTTCATTTTTCAATTTTAATTTTTTTTAATTTTAATTTTTGTTTTTCAATTTTTTTTTTTTTAAAAACAAATATTAATTTGTTTTTAAAAAAAAATTAAAATTTATGAAATCAAAAACAAGCATAAGACATTTTTTTTATTTCTTGTCACATCCCACTCTTAATACATATTGTTAATAACGCTTACATATTAAAACTAATATCACTAGTGTTACTGGCTTCAGAAGTATGATTAAATGGTGCATAATTACATAAATTACGCTACCACTTATATTTTTTTACAGCTAACGTCTATGTATTTTATTTTTTCAAACTTAAATCAATTATAGTCAAACCATTGAAATTACAATTTTTGACAAATTTAGTTTTAAGGTACGTTTCTAATTTTATGACCAATTTTCCAAAGATTGTGAATAGAGTGCCGCGCTCGTTTTCTATTAGAACGGGAAAACGAAAACATTTTGATAAAATCATTCCCAGAGTGAGGGATCGACCCAACAGCCGCCGCTTTTACAGTCAAACGTTATCCTATTATGTTTGGTAAATTATATCAAGACACATAGAAATTATATACACTTAAACTATTACTTTATCAAATTCTATAGTAACTATATTCAAAATCTTATAACCTACATATTCGTTCTCTAAGATTTACATAAGAACTGCCTTATGCCTTGGCAGTAGCTAGGGATGTATAGGTCCCAGTCGATATCCCTAGGGTTACAGGGAAATTGACGCTTATCCGATGATGAGAGAGATTCAGCAAGGCCTCTTGTTTTTGGCGCACATATTAGCCAGTTGTTTGACGTGAAGTACTCCAAGGTATTGCGTACAAGGGATACGCGATTTTGGATCTTCGTATATCTAAAAAAGAATTGTAAAGGTTGTTTAGTTTTATATATAGCAAAATTTAAGATATATTTGTTTTATTACAGCTGTATATTCTATTTGGCGTAGCAAGGTAAGCAGAGAGAGTCAGTCTAGTGTCAAGGCATATTGTCCTCAGCTTTTTGCCAAGATCGATCTTCGATCGCCGATGTTTATCTCATTAGAAAATAATCATTTCCTCGAGTGGGGATCGACCCCATAGCCACCATCACACAGTTTTTTTGCCCATATAGATGATGATCTCATGAAGAAAAAATTGCCAGAATATGTATTTTCTTTGATTTGTGATTAAACAATCGCTTACGTTGTTAATGATGTTTTGTTTTTTTTATTATTTTTATATTTAGTTGATGAAATTATTATTTTATTTTGTATTATATTCGCTTTGATATTAGTTTTTGTTAACTTTATTTTTGAGAAAAAATAATTTTGTTTTTATCATTTGCTAAAAACTATTTCCTATTTTGTTTTGTATCACAGATAATTTTTAATTTTTGCACTTTAAGTAAATTGATTCTGTATTTTTTTTAGTTAGTGCATTTATATGTTTCTTAAATTGTATTTTATTTTCAAAGAGATTTTTTATTTGTTTTTGCAAGTGACAGGTTTATTGTATAATACTTTTATTTTTTTATATTTAGCAATCTTATACATTTTATTCTTATATCTATATGTCTTATGTCTATGTGTATATATTTACATAAATATTTTACCTGTTTGTAAAAATATTTACAATTATTTTAAAAACAGCGGTAAAATAAAATTTACATAAGAAATAAAAACAAAGTATTCACTCCTAGTTTTAAATTTAAAATAATAAATAAAAAGGTAAATTTTATCATATGTATGTATAATAAAATTTTAATAGTGAGTTTGGACTTGCCACTTGAACTATTTAAAGTAAAATATATATTATTAGGCAAATCTTTCTTTTCAATCGAAGACTGAACTAATGATAAAAATGCGTGGAATTAAATACTGTTGATGTCCACTCAGTCAGTTAGCGATGGTATGATACTTCTACTGTAAATTATATTTTAAAAGAGCAGCTGTTAACTTTCTTGCCGGCTGTTTTTAGCAGAACTGCCAGTATCAGCACCAGCTGGTGCTAGCTTCCTGTAGGACTTACATTCAAGCATTTTTAAGTTACATACACTATTATTTTTATTATATGTTAAACTGTTGTGCTTTATATTAAATTAAAGTTTTTGTATTATATATTAAAATTTCATAAAATCAAAAATCAATTAAGCACATTCACCTCGAAGCTTAACTTGATAAATCTATTTTAATCGGGCACACACTTTGGTCATAGTGTTATTACTGCTTTAATCAAGATCACCGATGACATCATATATCATGATGATCAAAAGGGTACAGCGCAAATATTTGACTTAAGAAACATTTTTAACACTTTTGCTTTAGATCATACCACTTGTTATACTGAATTATCTTAACATATCACCTGAGTTGGTTGATTAGTTTTGTTCTAACTTGTGAGGACGCCCACAGCTCAATAGAATAGAAAATTTTATTCTAAATGTTCTTTAAAGTCGTTAAGGCATAGCAAGACTAGTATGTAGTGGTTGTGTGTTGTCTTCTATTTAAAATTTTTATTAATTCTATTTTTCATAAAAAATCTTAACTCTACCTATATTTATGACGATTTACAAATTTACACACAAAGTACTATCACAGTATATATGTGCGTGTGTGTGTGTGTGTGGGTGCGTGCGTGCGTGCGTGCGTGCGTGCGTGCGTGCGTGCATGCGGGCGTGCGTGCGTGCATGCGTACATGCGTGCGTGTGTGCGACCTTTTAGCATGATGTATATACCTTATTGACCTTTTTTCATTTTTTTTATTTATACATTGTTTTTTGTGTAATAAAGTATATTTATTAATTATTTCCGAGATTATATTTCATCATTTATTATAATTGTTCAAATAAAATAAAATACATACTTAGTTCTCTTTCCTCTGATCAATAAAAATATATCTGCAATGTACGCTGGTATTGTCTGCAATATCAACGTCATTAAGAAAACAACCCATTTAAATCGTGTGAAATGAACTGATGGCATAGGAACATCATCTGTAAAATAATATTTAAAATTAGGAAATCAAATTAGTTTTAAGCAGTTTTCCGCATATAACCGCGATTAATTATGCTGAACATACATTTTAAAATGAAATATAAAGAGGCCGACTTAGCGCAAGGTCTGATTGTAATTCTGATGTAATTCAGTCATGTCCGTCATGGACATGACATTTCCTTGCTTTAGTACCAAGCCTTTCTGTTTAATTTATTTATTACTTACAAAATTTATGTTTGTGGCTGTCAGCAATGACTAAGTCAGCTAGTCGTCTCATTTCAATAGGATTTTCACCACTCGTACAAGAGTTTAACACAACAACTTCTTTTATGCTGGAAATTGAGAATATAACTTATTAAGAAAACGTATAGAAATTTGATCGCAGCAGAAAACCGTGCTTCTTGAAAACCGACCGCCTAGGTGTGGAATAACACTTTAAAAATGTAAAAAAAATTAAATATATCCTAATATTGGTCCCCTCGTCGCTTTACTAGCTTGAACTACACTAATACAATATGCATGTATGACACTCCTCTTGAACCATTATGTTTGTTAGTGACAATCCCATTCAAAACAGGCGCATATTTTGAAATTCAAAACGTATATCGGTGGGAAGCCACTTTATGTTATTATATCTTCTGTCTTTATCCTGTATAGAGCGGCAAGGTAGGCCAAATTTTCGAGAAATTACGAGTTGCGTGGCGTAACTCAACGCTGCGCTTTTGTTTGTTACCAAAGCGAGGGAATAAACATAACTGAGTCCCATGAGTGGAAAGATATATTTTTTTGAATATTATTTACCATTCACACTTAGCAGCGGCCACAATTATTAGATTCGATACATAGTCCACTGGGATAAGGTCCAAGGTGTTAACGGGACTGGAAAGAAGTACACGATTTAAGCCCTTAGCAATAGTTGTTAAAAGAGCTGAAGCACCAAACCAGTTGTCGATCCAACCGACGATTGGTCCTCCGTTACTGGCAGACACTGGAGCAAAAAACTGTATGTAAATATAAAAAAGCAGCATCATCGCATCGCGTTTTCTATATAGCAGGTTAGGTAGAAAGAACCCCAGTTTTTGCTCAATCGCGCATTTCAAAAAGAAAACGCTGTCTTTACCTTATTACCAGAGCGAGGTTTTTTTTTCGTTTTATGCTATATGCTACTAATAACAGGGTAAGCATTCCGTTCCCATTAAGACACTTCCGTTAACCTCTTGCCGTCGAATTCTGGAGGCATTGTGGGTTGTGAAGCTCAAAGAGTGCAAATAATAGTTAATTAATTGATTTTTTTTAAATTAACTTCTTCTTTGTATTATACAAAAAAATAATTCAGGGAAAATATATGATTCAATTCAACTCAATTCATAAACAAATGCAATTTTTCATGAATATTCTCTTATGACGTTATCACGTAAAATTCAACAGATTTGCTACCCAACCTCATGGTAGCTCTGTTTTCATTCGATGATTCAAAAGTGCTTACAAAAATCTATATGAACAAAGAATATTTTGAATTTTAAATTTATTCAACAGAAACATCTATATTGCCGGGACTATTTGAACCCACGACCATCATTAAGTAAGACACGCTAACAGCCACAGCTTCAACGCACCATGATAATATTTATGCAAAACAAAGCATTTAAATCTTACCTATAGATGGACGAACAATAATTGTAGGTACATGACCTTTGTTTTCGGCAATGACGTTCTCAGCTAGTGCTTTAGTGAACGTATATGTATTGGGTCTTCCTTCTGCAAAAAAGATTTAAAAAACATAACAATTGAATACATATATTTTACAAACACTTAATTTTTTTTTACATCAACAGCTAGAAATAATATAAGTTGCTAAGATACATAAATTGGAAAAACGTTAACATTTGCTCAATTACATTAATCAAATAAAAAAAATACCTTTACGTTTTTTCCTGCATAACAGGACTTCTAATAAGATTGTTGAGTAACAGAAATCTACGCCGTGCTTGTCTACCAGAGCGGCAAAACACATCTTACGCCGATATCAATTTAATTACAATAAGAAATATGAATAGATTTTTTTTATATTCCTAACCATATTAACTGATATTAAATATTTCTACTGTTCAATTGTGTATTTTAAAGAAAAAAAAATATAATAAACTTACTGATAAGCTGTTGTACTTGGTTTTCAGTAATTCCGATTTCTATTAACTTTTTCACTTCATTTAATGAAGCAGGTGCCGGGTATACTACTTCTTCAATAATTTTCCTGTCTGTATTAGAATATGCAGTCGATACATGTACAAAAGCCTGTAAATTAAGAAAGTAATGTGAAAATGTCACATTGAAAGTCTCTTTTCTGTTTCTTAAAGACTACCAGACGTACGTAACGTAACGTAACGTAACGTACAAACGAAACTACCAAAGTTGAATTTAAACGAAGTGTAAGGTAGCACGAATTGAGGATTTCTCGAAATTTCTACAGGAACAGGAAAAATCGGATTGTATCTTTTATGTCATAAATTTCACAATTTTATATTTTGCTGCCAATTATTTTTGATATATTCTTTAGCTTCACAACTATAGCAGAGGGAATCGTGTAGTAAGTAATCGTGTAGGTTTCTTTTAAAATTTTTTTCTCTCGTTAAGGAAAAAATTGCAGTCAGTTTTAGTTTCAAAAGTGATAAAAGAATATTTTTATTTTTTTTTTTATGATTGCACTGTGATCTTATTCCGCTGTTCGTAGTAAATAAACGTTATATGTATTAAATTACCTTAATGGCGGGCATGCGCTGGCACAGATTAAGGACGCGCGCTGTGCCCGCTACGTTTATATTTACAGCGACTTCCAAGGGTTCATTGAACTTAATAGTTGCAGCCACGTGAAATACTATAGACACCTACAAATTAATAAAATCAAATGTTTTTTATTATCTGTATATCTATTTCATTTATTATTTATTTTTTTATCTTCTAGCTATATGCCATACATATATAGTGTCTTAACACTAGGCTCTTTCTGCCCATCCTGCTGGGCAGAAAGAGCCTAGTGTTAAGACACTTCCGTACACCACTTTCTACCAAATTCTATAGATATTGCGTATTAAGTGGCGGAATCCAATGTAGCGGTTTACCGCGATCTATTTTTTATTCATGGTATCATAAAGTGGTTACTTTATTATTATTTAGCTTTAACTTGTAATAAGCAGGGTGGTCAAAAAAACCTATGATCTGTCAAGATACTCAATAATACTACAAGATTTTCCGCTTCCCCCAATCTCAAAACAACTGTATATATAAGGCCATCATGGCTCAATGGGACATGGTCTGAGTGTAAACGCGACGATTGCGGATTAGTACCCGCTCTATATTAGATAGTATGATTTATATTTAGTTTATTTTCAATTCTTCGCTCTGGTAGGCAAAGCGCGGCGTTAAGTTCCGCCACTCAATACGCAATGGTTCGAATATTCAGTGGAAAGTGGTGGTTCACTCTGCCTACCCTGCTACGGGAGGGAAAAACGTTTGTTTAAAAATTTTTACATACCGTATTAATTAAAACTTCTTCGTCTTCTGCTTTCAAACCCAACTTTGGTTCGGATATATCGCCCACAATAGGCACGATCTTTTCTAAAACCTGAGGATTTTCTTTCCTCAGTCTTGAGAAGAGCTAAATTTTTTTTAACTTACATTTTTTTATTAATACAAAAAAGGAAGATTACGAGTTCTACTAGTATGGTGATATTATCCGAATTGGCAATGTGAGTGCTGTAACTCGCCCACGGATTCACCAACTCGAACTACATGAATATTCATTTTATTATATAAACTGAATAAATTTCGTGTTCGAATATATTTGCAGCGCAGTCATAGAAACTTTTAATAAGCATTTTTGAGACCATAATAATTTGAACAATGTTTTAGTTATTTCCATAAAGGTTATTATTAAATTGTGTAAATAAGAAAAAACTCTTTTCAAAAAACTTTTTTTTCTTTAAACAGTGATATAAATAATGTTGTTTTTAAATTATTTTATCCTTACTACAATAGTAACATACTATTTCGTATTCTTTTTTTATTTAAATGAGGTATTTTCGAACTTAGGAAACAGTCTAAGTTTAATCAAAAGCGATTCAGTAGGTAGCTATTGCAATATTAGTAACAACACATTTCTGAATGGACTTGGACAATATAGATAATTGGGAGATACCCAATTGAAGTTAGTTTAATTTTTAATTCTCTATTTATATATATTTTTGAGAAATATGTATATTTGAATAAATAAATATCGATATTTAATATTAAGGTAATTAATAATGAGAACTTAAATAAATAATCATAATAAGTAAATGGCGGCTTGAATTTCGCCATTTCCTGAGTGAAGGAATTCAAGGCCACCAAAATCTTTTAGTAGCTTTAAAATGAATAACATGGCCACTAGATTCTCTTAGTCCATAACACAATGTGAAGATAATATGCATATATCTAGTATCTAGAAACAATAATTAAATTTATACCGGTTGTTCTAAGATGTTCTGAACTCTTTGTTGCGCAGTCGCATTTGGCTTTCCGCGCACTAAGAGATACACTTTATTTATTCCGGGACAACTGTGTAGTAACTTTTCTAAGATCACCTGAAAATTGTTTTAATGAGAATTGATTTATATTTTAAGAAACAAAAATCAAGGAAAATAATAGAATAAATGCATTCAACTATTCTTTATTCATATAAGAATAATAATTTCAAACTACGCATTTATTTGTTGAATTGAGCAAATTTAGTCAAAAATACCTTTCCAAGAAATCCTGTGCCTCCAGTTATAAAAACAGATTGTCCCTCGTAGCATTCCGCGACACTTTTGTACATTGTTGGGCCTTTATTTTGTTGAAATCGGTGTCTGGAAGACATAGAAGATAGATACTGTAATTTTCAAAAGTTAGAGCAAAATAAGTTTTACTAAATGCACGAATGTGTTTCAAAAGCCATTTTATATTTTTATAAGATTTATGATTATGAAAAAACTATTTTTCCGTTTGGTTTAAAAAAAAATGTTTTTTTCGTTTTATAAAACATCACTTAACCTTAAAAGTTAAATTAGTCATTCTTTTGTAGAAATACAACACGCTCGTACGACGATACAATGCTTAATAATGAAATGTAACCACTTTGATTTACCGTTATGTATTTTTACGTTATTTATTAAATATATACGTAACAAAAAAAAACTAAAATAATGAATTTTAATTATACATGGTGGAAGTGTATGCACCACTTTAAATGAAACCACAGTTTTAACTACTCTATAAAAGTCTAATAAAAATCAGAAAAAAAGAAATTTCCAAAAATGAAAAAGTTATTTTTTCAAACAAAATATATAAAATTGTCATTTTAATTTTATTATAAAATCGTGAAATGAAAAAAAAATCCACGTCCAAACTGTTGAGGCATCTTGATTAATTTCTTTAGGTATAGGTTTGAAATATTTTACCCTATATGCTGTTTCCGTAAAAGGAGCGCTGCCTAATGTCTGCAAAATACTACTGGCGATTGAACCCACAACTACCACGTTTACAGTCGGACGCTGTTTTATTGTACTACGACAGCTTTAGAATTAGACATTGATACTTTATCATTAACTAGCGACCTGCTCGCGGCTTCGCCCGCTTTAACTACTGAATTATTCATATAATGTACCTATGTTTGCAAAGCACTTAAGATTACTAATGTGAAAATTATTGAAACCTTAATGCAACCCACATTTTCGTAGCTCCAATAAGGATGTTCCAATTGTTTAAAAAAACACACACCTGAACAAATGACACAAACAACAGAAAACTTAAACGAAAGAAATTATAAACAACAGACTACCTACTATTCTCTTACCC
>JAATLQ010022962.1:0-28790 GCA_013421005.1 Heliconius erato x Heliconius himera | reverse complement strand
AATAGAGAGGATGGCTGGAAGCTTTCTACCACCTGGGACCCACTCATAAAATCATTGAAGTCTCAAACCCACCATACCAGAGGGCAAGATACTATCAGCTCATTCTGCAGGAATCCAGGGCAGTACGCGAGGCAATTAAGAAATCGTTGGCGGTAGTTTGATATAATAATTATGTCAACTGACAGACGAATGCCACCTCAGTCTACCCGTGACCACGGACTACTGCAAAGTGTTCGAAATGTCGGGTTTCCAAAAATGTATAAAAGTACAAAATATACGCGATTAATCCGGTTAAAATAGTTTCATTTAAAATGTGTAATAATCGTGAAAATCAAAGAACTTATTAATCCTATTTATTTATTTTGACTATTAATAAATTTAACCATTACTAAATTTGATTTTTTATAGTTATATTAAATTTTAATGATATAGTCGTTTATAAGAATATAACGTAATCTTCACTCTTAACATTTACATTAACTTTACAAAAAACCTTCAATTCTGTTTGCGTAGACTGTAAACAAAAATAAAAAAAAAACACGCTTATGAAACATTTCCAAATCGTTTAATATTGATTAATAATAAATCGATAGTCTCTCTTGCCCCATACCTCTCAAGTATGCATCGTATTGAGCTTCAGATAAAATACTTTAAGTATCGCAGCTTCAAAGATTCTTTTTGTACTTATATTAGAATTGTCTGTTTTCGGAAGTCGTAAGCCTCTTACTCGTCGCACTCGAGCTCTGTAACGACTTAGAGTGACATCTGACAAGTGATGTCGCGGAAACGTGCTAGTTGTTGCGGAAATTTTCAAAGAGTATATAGAATTTTATCCTCTTTGCGTGGAGGTGTATTACTACATATATTTATATTAAAAAAGTTTTCGAGATTACTGTTTTTCTACAAATTTTATTTCCCAATATATTAGGAAAAGTTTTGGTAATTGATAAAAAATGTTAAGGCAGAGGGAACCTTGTGTTAAGGCACTCCGTTCCTATTAACATTCTTCCGCTCCGCACTTTCCGCCAAGTTATGGAGGTTTTGCGTGTTGAGTGGCGGAACTCGACGCCGCGCTTTGCTTCAACACGACAGCGAAGAAATGAAAATATAAAGGTAAATAAATATTTCGTCTCCTCGAGTGGGGATCGAACCCACAACCAGTCGATTTTACAGTCTCACTTACGTGCCCCTGCGCTACGACTGGCTTTAAATCAAAGTTAAATAAATAAAAAAATTAAATCAGCTTCACGCTGTATCCCGCACACTGCAGGGTAGGCAGAGGGAACCCAGTGTTAAAACACGCCGTTCCCCACTTTCTGCCGAATACTGGAGGCATTGCGTGTTGAGTGGCAGAACGCCGAGCTTAACCTCGACACCAGAGCGAAGAAATGGAAATATAAATTTAAGTAAATATTTCATCTCCTCGAGTGGGGATCGAACCCACAACCAGTCGGTTTACAGTCACACCTCTTGCCGCTACGCCACAACTGGTTTTACAATGTCTTAAACTTACACGGTTGCGCATCAAAGTTAAATATTGTATTTAATCGAGAGGAAATAGAATCCACAACCTGCCGCGTTCACAGCTTGTTTCCCTGCCCCACGGCTGGTTAGTATAGTGGTAATAATTTATTTAAATATATTTAATATGATGATTTCACATGAAATATTATCTTTGTATTTTCAATTTTGCCAAAGAAAATTCATCATTGGTCGGAGTGTCGAAGTGGCTTTCTTTAATATTACCTGTGCTTAAGATTATCTTACTTTACGCTTTTTATGTTAATGCAATTATATTCGAATTATTCGTATGGTTTCCTTTCTGAACTGAAACCGTAGTAACTCTAACGAATGGTTTAACATTATTCAATATTATGAGCATTAGGGATGAGCGGTCGTGTGACGTGTCGGTGCGCGACCTGCCGCCGCCCCGAACCCGCCACCAACAAATACGCCTTGAAGTGTTCTCGAATACAGATCAGGCAGCACATGCAATTTCACGAGTGATGAGACGTTTTGAACGCTCTCCAACATACATGTTCGGAATTTTTAATTTCAAAATGATGGTTTGAATGTTGCGCTTTCAAATATTTTAACTCTAATTCATCTCATGTTTCATTTGATTTTCTTTAATGCTACAGCGTATTTTAAGGGTTCCGTACGTCAAAAAGTAAAAACGGAACCCTTATAGGATCATTTCGTTGTCTGTCTGTCAAGATTATTTATCTCGATTTAAAATTCATATCAAATATTTATTATATATGGTCCTCTGAAGCTTATAAAAAATTAAGCATTATACATTTATATTGCTGCATTTTATGTGAAATGTACACAGTTGCGCATTCATGTACAGTTATGAAATTTGGCACGAAGTGAGAGTTTAAAATGAAAATAAAAGGAAAAATCCGAGAAGAAAAAGATATTTCACAGAAAAAAATCATTATACACTTATATTTGTAGTCCAATTCAAATAAAACGAGTCTATATGTCCGCAAACTTAACGTTGTCAACTTCTACAAGTTGTCCTACAATCCTGAAATTGATACGGAATTTTCTTAGTCTTTGGCCGAATCCGACTCTCACTTAACCGTTGTTTTCGTATAAATAGACATATTATAACTAATAAGCGCTTAAGCTTTCCCAAAGATGGTTTCATTACACTTATAAATAATCAATAGGTCACGTACGTTAATATAGAAAGATGGCGAAAGAAAATGTTATCGAAAGAAGGATATTCATTGATCATTAATCACACTCGCATGGCAAATCCAAATTTACGACACGTTCTGTATTGTGTTGCAATAAAACTATTTAAGACAGTTATACGTCATTCTAGATCTTTGATGTTGTTTATTGAAATGATATATATTACATATCAGATATCTAGTTTTAGATATTAGTAGATACTAGGATCCGCCACATGATGTGCACGGCGGGTGGAGCTCAGCGAGGCTACGCTGCGCAAAATTTTGCGAATTTTTTGCAAAATTTTCTGTTTTGTCCGCATGCGCTTAGGTTAGTCAAAGTCCAATCCAATGTGAATTTGAATTTGCGCGTGAATTTCAAAACGTTCCACAGCTTAACTCTATGGGACACATTTTGACCATTTACTCAAAAACCACAATTACAATTATCACCAAACTACTTCGCTGGGATCACCGTATCGTTCACAACGTTTCTGCAAAATTTTAGAGCTGTAGGTTTAACGGTCTGGGAGGAGTAGCATTACAACGAAACATACTTTTGACCATTAAGACCGATTAGTAAACATCAATATTATTGAAAATTGAGGCCGTCGTGGCGCAGCGGCACAAGTGTGTGACTGTAAGCGCTACAGTTGTGTTCGATTCAAGCTTTGATTCCCACTGGGGGAAATGAAATGTTTTTATTTCGTCTCCCTATGCTAACCCGGAAAAACGTGCCGTTGAGTTACGCTACACGCAACGCCTTGAGGATTCGGTATAAAATGGAAACGGAAGTATTTTAATGAGAACGAAGTGTCTTAACACTAGGTTCCCTTTGACTACCCTGCTACGTGCGGAAACAGCGTGAAGCTAAAAAGAACAAAAGAAATATATTTTATAGCTGAGTTCAAATTTTTAATTTTTAATGAAAACTAACGAAAATTTAATATCAATTTTTTTTAAAGCTTTACAAATTTGTGGTATATTGGTATATTTCCTTGCAATAAAAGTATAAGCCTTTGAAAGTGCATTCATATTTACGTATTATATTATCTAACTAATATAAGAAATGGACACAATAATAGTAAAAATGATTGCTATTCATATTCTGTATACATCAATTCAGGAAGTACCGCCAGCCAACCAAAGAATTTACCGAGCAGGTATCGTACTATGATCATATTGTTGACGTGGCCTAGAAAATAACACAAGAAAGCAGAAATATATACATTATGCACTTTTAGGTGTTGTTTCAAATAGGAGTTACTGAGTTTACATCGGATATATTTACCGAGCCTTTGTCTAAGAAGTTAAATTACAACTGAATTCGTCCTTTGGGATTTTTTTTATATTTTAATATTAATTTGATATATATAATTATTAATTTAATGATTACAATATTTTATTACTTGTTCGATTTAAGTAACAATGTTATTATATGAAAATATTTGGTTTTACAGATATCTAAGCTTTATGTTGCAATTAAAGATGAAAAGACAACTTATTCTTTTCTGAATATATTCCTATCAATTGAATTGAACTAATAAAAATACTTGATGAAGTCAAAAAAACTCAAAATATTTTTTTTATGTTTTTCCAAATGAATGTTGTTAGTAATCAAATTTCCTTCATATTTCAGTAGTAAATCAAAAGAAGTCTGTATTCACTTAAAGTAAAAACATTTCAATTAGAAATCCGATATAACGCGTTGTAGATTTTGTTTCATAATTTTTTTGAACTTATTATATTCTCTCTTTTAACGTAACATAAGCTTTTTAGGGTAACAATTAAGTAGAGTGTGTATCTTTTGTAATTCTCTAAGAAAGATAAAACTACAGTTTATAAGTAAAATTATATTATATACTATCTTTGAAAGCGATATCTTTTCCAAGAAGTAGAGATTGTAGGTGGGTAGTATTTATTTGAAAATATCATCAGAGTGACCTAAATAAGGATAAAATCCTATTACCAGGAAAACAAAACAAAATATAGCAATATCTTACCTAAGATAGTCGCAAGGCAATATTTTTTTCTGATATATCTAATTTTATTAGGTGTTTATTAAATATTTTTCTTCGTGCTTATAATTAATTCCATTAACTTGAGAAAACGAAATTAGAGGAATTACGACTTTTTTTATCAAGTTCTTTGAATTCTCACTTGTTGTATATTACGTTGTGCTTAATAAGTTCAGTCGCGTCTCACCGCTTAATAAATAAAATATGAAGCACTTAAATTCTTAGGTAAACTTTTTTTGCCTACATTATTTATTGAGTAAAACACCGCTAATGTAGCAAAAAAAGTTTTAAGCGGATAATGTTTTCAAGAATTGCTTATTTGTTTTGAACGTTGTTTTAGAATATTCTTTATAGCCAGAGGAGGCCTAGTGTTAAGATATTCCGCTTCCCACTCTCCGCCGGATTCTGGAGTTAGTGCGTGTTGAGTGGTGGGTCCTAACGCAGCGCTTTTGCCTCGATACCATAAATAATGTTGAGAAATATATTATAATTACAACGTACCTATATCAAGTTTTTGCAGAAGGATTTATTTAAAAATAAATAAATTTTAATTTATAAGTTTAAAAATCTTACCAAAACACGTCAAAGTGACTTTCATGTTGTCGCATACGGCGTCAAGTCTGTACTAGTCCGGACTAACCCCATCTAACTAAGTATTTCTATATGTTTATTTAGTTTACAAATTGTCATTGACGCTTGAATTAGACTTGCATAAGCATAGGAAAATAAAAGGAGGACTTCTTGAGCTGTCCATCTAGACGCAATGTCCGAACTTGTATCGGTAGCACAGATGCGCCTGCGGTACTTTTTTTTTAGCTTCACGCTGGATCCCGCACACAGCAGAGTAGGCAGAGGGAACCTAGTGTTAAGTTCCCCACTTCCTGCCGAATTCTGGAGGCATTGCGTGTTGAGTGGCAGAACTCAACGCCGCGCTTTGCCTCGACACCAGAGCGAAGAAATGGAAATATAAATTTAAGTAAATATTTCATTTCCTCGAGTGGGGATCGAACCCACAACAAATCGATTTTACAGTCACACTTTGTGCCCCTGCGCCACGACTGGCCTCACTCAATACTAACTAATATATATTGAATAAAATGTAAGGGGAAGAAATAATTGTGATCACACACCATTAACAAACAACAAATAACACACACCATTAACAAATAACATTCACAAATATAATTCAATAAATGATATATTTAGGCTTGATCTAAAATTCCATATTAATTATAATAATATATTATACCAGAGTTCCAAGTTCAAGGGTTCTATTTGTCGTAGCAAGTGTCCGGGGGCGGTGGATCCCTTACAAGGAGTAAGATATATGAGTTCTACTTCTAATTTTCCTCTCGATATATTTCAGTTTACCAACACCATTTAGGATTCATTTTAAGTTTGGGTTCTATGAAAGGGGAGAGTGAAATTTTGTTTGTAATTTAGTATACATATACTCGAATATCAATCAATAACTTTAATTATAGGTTTTGTATGTGTTACTTGTAGAGATTTGACGTAATCTCTATTAAGTAAATATTACATCACAATAGGATTTACTAACCTAAAGTTCTATATTAGGGCGCAGGGGCACAAATGTGCGATTGTAAATGCCCAGGTTCTGGGTACGATTCCTACTCGAAGAAATTAAATATATATTTTTTTTCATTTCTACCCTCTGGTAACGAGGCAAAGCGCGTCGTTGAGTTCCGCCACTCAAAAAAAATCATCAAATTAAGACACTTTCATTCCTCAAAGTGAGGAAGCGAAGTGTCTTAATAGGAGCAGAAAATCTTAACACTAACCTCTGCCTATCCTGCGATGTGCGGGATACAGCGTGAAGTTCAGCTTCACGCTGTATCTCGGCAGGCAGAGGGAACATAGTGTTAAGACATTCCGTTCCTCACTTTCTGCCGAATAATATACAACGTGAAGTTATAGAATAAAAAAAATCTAAATTAAAAAAAAAAAATTAGACTTTAAATGTGAGGAAACAGAAAGAAAAATAGAGAACCTAGTGTCTAGACGATGCGTTCTCTGATAGAATATTATAATAGTATAGTATGTATAAAATTATTTTGGGCACGTCGAACGAATGAGTAAAAATGAGCTGTAAAAGGAATAGGAGAAGACTCGGTTGACTTTCAAGGCACAATATCAAGATACTGGGGGAAGTTCACGTTAATAGCATGAAGACCCCCCAAGGCATATATGAAGAGGTTGATGACAGTGCACGAAGCGAGAGCGAACCCACAACCAGTCGGTTTTACAGTCACACTTTGTGCCCCTGCGCTACGACTGGCCTCATTTGTTTATATCTTTCTCAACATCTTGTTTCATAATAAATGAAATATAACAACTTATAAAGATTTGTTAACAAAAACTTTATTAATGTTACAAAGAATAATCTGCTTATAGTGTGAAATAAAGAACAAAACCCAACTTTGCGGGTATTTCGTGGGTAAACATAATTTTTTACTCGTGTTTTGCTCGATGAGTAGAAAAAATATAGATTTACATATGACATTTTGTTCTTTAAAATAAAATAAATCAGGTTCAAGCTGTATCCCGCATACTGCAGGGTAGGTAGAGGGAACCTAGTGTTAAGACACTCCATTCCCCACTTTCTGCCGAATTCTGGAAGCATTGCGTGTTGAGTGGCAGAACTCAACGCCGCTTTCTGCACTAAATGAATGAATCATTTTATTGAGATAGGAACGTACTGTAACCGCGTTCACATACACCAATTGTGTTCTAATAAACAAGTGTATATGAATCTGTAAATTATTGTCCCGGGGAGTTTCTTGCGTCGGTTCTTTTCAAGTCTGAGACAGTAACTTAGTGTGAAACGGTAATAAATTATTCGACGTTCAATAAATGAAACGTATAACTATTTTATTTTTTAATAAAAATTATTCCTGTTTGTAAAATTATTCCAAGGCTATCGTGGCCGAAGGTTCAATTTCCACTCGATGGAATGAAGTATTTAATATATTTCTTTCCTTCACTCTGGTAAAGAGGCAAAACGTGGCGTTTAGCTCCGCTACTCAACACACAATGTCTTCGAAATTTAACGGAAAAGTGATCTTTATCTTAATCGAAACGGAATATTTTAATACTAGGTAATCATATTCCCGAGATATATCTATTACTTTAACGTTGTACTTTTTTATACAATTCCAAGATCCAAAGGTTGCCTGGAAGAGATCGCTTTAAGCATTAAGGTCGCCTTGTTGTATTTTTTTATTACTATTTTTAAATTTGTAAGTTATTGTTTTTTTTAAAATGTGCAATAAAGTATATTTATTATTATTATTACTTTAATTTGACCACGCCACTAAACTTTTAAAATTAAAATAGTACTCCTATATACTCCACTGCTAGCAATATCATCGTCCAAACATAGTGCAGTATCGCAACTGTCAAGAAGTCCTGAAAATATTTCTCCCAGTTCGCAGCAATTCTTGTAAACTTATATGTCATATCGTTCTTAAAGATGTGACATTGTTACGAGTGCGAGCGCGGAGCGAACGAGCGCCTCTACCTCTCTAGTCGAGGTTATTGAAAACTTGTTTGTTACTTTGTTGCGTCCTCTGTAGGTGTAACGAAATATTGCATTATATCAATTGTTTTTATTAATATGTTTATAATTCATTTTTTTTAAATCATATAAAATATTAATAAATACATTTATGTATATAATATTCGGCGTTGAGTTTCGTATCTTAACACGCAATGCCTACAGAATTCGGCGGAAAGTGAGGAGCGGAGTGTCTTAAGACTAGGTTCCCTCTGCCTACCCGGCTATCTGCGGGTTAAACTGTGTATAATTATAAACCGATTGAAATAAAATAAACACTATATATTAAGGAAGGTTTGCGAAAATACAATAAAGAAAACTTCATTTCTGAGATTAGCGTACACAAACGTACAGATAACTAGAAAAAAATTACAATTGTCGCTAGCGTTGCCTTTGAATTAACAACATAATATAAAACAGTCATATAACATTGCGACCGCGTTGCAATTTACTTATATGAGCTAAATATTTTAAAGGTGACAAATGAAAAGCAAAACTAAGGCAATGCTGTGTTGATGTATAGCGATGGAGGGCACCTGCGTGACGATAAATGCAGGCCGTCACGCGATATATGTATGACGATACGCGGCGCGACTGTGCTTTTGGCTTTATTTGCGTTTTGAAACAATTTTACTCACATTTTTAGAGTTCCGTACCTCAAAAAGTAGAAATGGAACATTTATAGGATCACTCTGTAGTCGGTATGTCCGTCTGTCAAGACCATTTGTTTCAATATGGCGTGGAGTTATCAAACTAAAATTAATATCAAATATAAATCTACGATCCCTTCAAACGCAGAAACAGTAAAGTTTCTAAGTCTACGCAATCATAAGGTACGACGAGCATTAATATATCGATTTTGCCGCATTTTGTACGAAATTCGATGCGCAATCGAAACTTATACGGTACTTCCCGTGTACCTACAGTTATGAAATTTGGCAAGTAGTGCCAACGTGAAACACAAATATAAAGAAAAAATCCTTAAAATGTCAATTTATGAATACGTAGAAAAAAAACATGGCAAACTTATATTTGTAGATCATTTCATATGAAATGAGTGTATCACTTGTAAAATTAATTTGTCAAAGTTAATCCTCGCGTAATCAACATCTGTTTTTAAATGTAAAGGCGGTAGACGGTAGAACACCTAGAGGCCTTATCATCTTTCCGATGGTCTGACACTGTGAAAGAGATTACTGGATTCCCCATTTTTAGCTTCAGCTTCACGCTGTATCCCGCACACAGCAGGGTAGACAGAGGAAACCTAGCATTAAGACACTCCGTTCCCCATTTTCTGCCGAATTCTGGAGGCATTGCGTGTTGAGTGGCAGAACTCAACGCCGCGCTTAGCCTCGACACCAGAGCGAAGAAATGGAAATATACATTTAAACAAATATTTCATCTCCTCGAGTAGGGATCGAACCCACAATCAGTCGGTTGTACAGTCACACTTCGTGCCGCTGGGCAGGACTGGCCCATTTTTAGCGTTTTAAAGATTTTTTTTAGTTCAGAACTCCCTCTTCTAAACTATCCTTAAAGCATGATGAGACCTACTACAATGGGTACAACCTTCAAAATAACGAAGGAAAAGTAAATGTAAATGATGTATCTATATCACTAGCAGAAACATGCAATGCAAAAAAAACGGAACCTTTTAGTATAATTTATATAAAAGAAGTAAATTAAGAGCTTCCTTTAAGTAAACTGTTTAGATGTTATTATTTAATATTTATAATCTTACAATCTAATAATATCAAAATCTACCCTTTCTAATCGCAAGGAAATCCCTTCGCGGGTACGCCGACCGAGCCCTCGAGACCGCCTCCGTCTCGAGCCCCCAAATCGAGCGGTTTACGTGGGACTCACCACCAGGACCAGGGACCAGGAGATGTAGGCCGTCCACACTACCCACTAAAACCACACGGTGATCTTCCTCAACCACCACGGGCCGGGGCAACGGGAGTGATGACATTATTATATCTACTCTGATAATAATTTTAATTAGAATAATAATATTTTCCATATATCAGACAAATTTTCGCCGTAGTATTACCCAGTTGACGTAGTGTTCACAGAAATTTAGTTCAGCCTTAACATAGCATATAACAAAGCCTTATGTTATTTTGTAAATATAATAATTAATAGCAAAATAATATCAATTGTGTCAAAGCCACGCCTGTTTGATTTAATTAAATAACCACTTTATTAGAGTATAATATAATATTATTTATTATAAAGTTGTGCGAGAAATTTCATTATAATAATAAAAACCATTTTCACAATCTTTTTGAGAATTTTAATAAGTGTGAACCATTATTAGAATAGATCTAATAAAAGCTAATTTAATAAACGAGAACAGGCCATTTGATTATTTAGACACGAACAATATAAATACGAGCTAGTCAGTTTTATTAGTATGTCTAAGCGTCTTTGTGCTTCGGACAAGAGACTCTTAACAAGGGGAAAAAAGGAAAGCTCAGAACGGACGTACAATTATTTAATGAATTCACAATTTGCATACCGAAGACAGCTATAATAAAAAGTTGATTTGCTCGGAGCTGTATATATATTTTAATTCTTTTTAATTTAAAAATGTATTTTTTTCAAAAAAAAATATAATAAAGTAGCTTCATGCTGTACCCCACACGTAACAGGGTAGGCAGAGGAAATGTAGTGTAAAGACACTCCGCTCCTCACTTTCCGCCAAATACTAGAGCCATTGCGTGTTGAGTAGCGGAACTCAATGCTGCGATCAGAGCAGAAATGAAAGACAGAGAGCAGGAAACGTTGAATATTTCGCACTCGCTTGTGCCTTTGCGCCACGACTGGCCCCAGTTAAATAAAAATAAGCATAAAGAGAAAAAAATATTGTGTATATGTCCACATATTGGTTACATGGAATAGCCTGCTCTGACTGCTTAGACCACCACATGATAATATAATTTAATTGACGCATTCTGATGCTAAATATATGCTAGAAATATGAAAAATCACTGTTAGAGAAAGTGCAGCGTCGGATTGCAAATAAATTTTTCACTAGTTTTCGTTCGAGATATGTAACGAGTTCTTATAGAAACATAAATAAAAGAAAATACTTTTTAGAAACCTATAAAAAATTGTACTCAGCAGGATTTGAACCCGTGCATCTTGGGAACCGTCCAAGCGCTCTAACCAAATAATAACACTTTAAAAATGTAAAAAAAAAAAATAAAAGTTAAACCGAAATTATTATAGCCAAGGTTTTACCAACTCTCGTTAATATTAAGAGGCGACACAAAAGTCATTGTGTAATCGCGTTCTCGTCTCCCATTGCTTGTGTCCTTTGTTCGACCTTAAATTAAAGACTATTGGCCTCAACTTTTTCTATTGTACACTGGCTACACTATTACTTACTATGGAAGTTCCTTCATGTAATTACTAGGAACGCTTCCTATTCATTGCACTTTTTTGTTTCAGCTTTGGTTACATACAGAGTTTGTTTTGCTAAGTGTATACAGTATTAGAATTAGGTGTATTAATGTAAATTATATATAATTATAAATTAACAGATAATTTTAAATTTTTTAATAAAAAGTAATAGTAAAATTAAGGCAGAATGATTTTTTTTAAATATTTGAATAAATAATATATATATTTTTTAAAGTTAATCAAGAAAAAGTAAGACGTGTATGAGTATAATTAACAGCTACTCATTTTCCGCACAGCAGCTTATCAATTGAAAAATTCAATAATAATTCATTAGCATATTTTATTTAAAAAAGATTTTTTCTCTTAGCGGCTATTGTAGCAACAATACAATTGGATTTATTTTGAAAATCCTTCTTCAAATATTTATTAAAAAAAAATCATAAAAAAATATGACGCAATACAATAATAAACGTAAAATTTAATTTTATTTCCACAAAATCTATATACAACACACATTGTCTTTAAAAATAAAAAAGATAACGCGAGAATGACCTCACGAGTCCACGTCAAAGCGAAAGCAGGGAATTTATTTCAGCGATTTTATTTCAGGCCGTGAAACACCAACGGGGGAGTACCGAGTTTTCGGCATGAAAAGTCAGTTTTGCGGTCAAAAGGAATGATTCCATTTCAGACGATGTGGCTCTCACGTAGTGGCGGTCGTATTAATTAAATGCAAGCCCCCGAGTCCATTTTACGAGCCCCGCTGGAGTGGAGCTCGTTTCGTTTATCCGCTTCCACTCATAAGCAATTACTTTGTGAAACGACTTTCTGAGTTCCGAACGTGCAAAGAAATTTAGCTGCGCTGGTTCCCGAGCTCACCCTAATGGATTTAAAGTTCTGATTATGAATGATTATTAACGTTATTCACAACAGTGGATAATTTCTTTACTCTACTTTCAATTCCTAGTTTTGAATAGAGTTTAAAGGTTCTGCTAGATGACTTCGAACTTTATAACGGTATAAGAGCAAAATAAAAGAAACAAGTAAATCTGTTTTCATTTACAGATTATTTATCCTTAGAATATGTGAAGTGCACATATTTTTTAAAATTAGCTTGACATCTCAATATGAACATCGCCTACGGGCTACGGCAGCTACGAAACGTTGTAGACGCTTATTCAAGCTTTGAATGTAGAGTCGGTTACGGTTTTGCATGTAAATTAAAACACAAGCAGATGGTTTTGTAAATGAATTGAATGTGGTGCAGTATACTCTTACACTGTATTACTTTAATAGTAACTTATTTAAAAAAATGCAAATTTGATGTGAGAAGACAGAACGTAATAAATAACTTATTTTTCCACTTTTCATTTATTTAGAGACTATATGTGTGACAGAAACCATCACGATTTGGTCAATCCGGAATAACATTTTTATTAAAACTAGGAACCCGCTCCCAGCTTCGCGCTTGTACTACATAATTATTTATTTTCTCATCTGAATTACTTTTGTTTTATTTTTTATTTTATTCATCATATTTACTTAAATTTATATTTGCATTTCTTCGCTCTGATGTCGAGGCAAAGCGCGGCATTGAGTTCTACCATTCAACACGCAATGCCTCCGAAAATCGGCAGAAAGTGAGGAACGGAGTGTCTTAACCCTCTGCCTACCCTGCTGTATGCGGGATACAGCGTGAAGCTGATTTATTTTTATTTAATTACTTTCGTGTTCTAATGTCATTATCATTTACTCATTGATAGCTAAAGTTTTAGCCAATTCTATAAAATACTTGTTTTGAAATAATATTGTCGTATATAATTATTTACATTGATATATTGTTTTAATTTAAGAACAGATTAAAACAATATAAACAAAGTAAATGTTAAGGGAAAATTGCATTTAATTTAATGACTCTTATAATTTTTGCTTGTTGGTCTGTGAGTTTGTTCACTAGACTCAAAAATGAACGCTTAAACAAGCGTTCATTTTTGAGTCTAGTGAACAAACTCACAGACCAACAAGCAAAAATTATAAGAGTCATTGTTTTGTAGATTCTGTTACTTTAATAACAGATTTTATCATATATTTTTCATATACATAACATGATAGTGATGAATTACAGTTTTATTATATGTATAGATAGATATAAACTCTTCAGAAAATAAGAAACAACTGCAAAATGACAATGTACAGTGACTGTCTCTAAATCTAATAAGTTCTTTGATTTTCACGATTATTACACATTTTAAATGAAACTATTTTAACCGGATTAATCGCGTATATTTGGTACTTTTATACATTTTTGGAAACCCGACGTTTCGAACACTTTGCAGTAGTCCGTGGTCACCCGTGACCACGGACTACTGCAAAGTGTTCGAAACGTCGGGTTTCCAAAAATGTATAAAAGTACCAAATATACGCGATTAATCCGGTTAAAATAGTTTCATTTAAAAAGTCTCTAAATCTTTTAAGAATTTGTAAAAAAATTAAAATGGCCAAGCATACTTTGCTAAAATTTTTAAAAGATTTCTTGCTGTAGTTAGTGAGTGAGTAATGTCTCAAATGTGACAATAGTGAGTCAGTAATGTCTCAGAATTATTAAGACTCACTAACTACAGCCAGAAATCTTTTAAAGTTTTAGCAAAGTATGTTTGGCCATTTATTTATTTTTAAACTTCATTTGGTAGGGAAATGAATTTTGTCGTAAACGTTATTACAAAATTCCGAAGCGCTTCTGGAGATTATGCCCTTGTACCTTAAATGTCATACAATTTTCTTTCCTCTGAATTAAAAAAAAATATAGGTTATCAAAAAGTTTTTAAATTAAGAAAAGATAATATTTAAAATATTTGACTATGACTAATCTTTAAAATTTACTTGAAAATTTACTGAGCTTTTTTCTTGGTGCCAGAGTTTATTTGTAATTAATAGTTTATTCCCCCGAGCGGAGGCGATCGAACCCACAACCTTCGCGTAACAATCACATCCTTGTGCCCGTGCGCCACGATGGCCTCAAGGATATATTAAAAAAATACTACTATATATAAATAACCAACCAACAAGAGAACAAGCGTATCTTTTGTTTCGTTTCATTTGTTAGCATCAAGTGCCGTAATTCAATGAAATGCGGTTGAATCGATTCGTTGACGCCGAAACACGATACCGATTGAGTTGCATTGATGCCATTCACGTTTCAAATTTGTTAAACGTAGAGTAATCTCTATGACTTGATCAGAATTGCCGCATATTGAAAGTAACAACGGCATTTTGACAATCTTAGTTCTATAGTTTTGGAAAATAAATAGATATTAACTGTAAAAGAATCACAAAATTCTATTTTTAATAGACATGAATGATAGACTTTTGTTCTATGTCAGTTTTAAACGCTGGAATGTAATTTGTACAGAAATGTCAGTTAAGTTAAGATCAAGGTCAAGATTTTGTCTTTCTATGTATGAGAAAGAATAATTGTAAGACATTCTGGAGCTATTGCGTGTTGAGTGGCGAAACTCAATACAGCGTATTGCTTCGTTACGAGAGCTAAGAAATATGTGTGTATTAAATGTTTAATTTCCTCGAGTGGGAATTGAACCCACAGCCTTTCGTACTGACAGTCACACACCTGAGCCCTTGAGCCCTTATTTTACATTAAAATTTGCTTATTGTACCTCCGTAATTTAAGCTCGATAAAATTATATTTGATGGAATATGTGTAGCTGGTGCCGATGCTCATTATAATTTATTAAGTATAATTTAATTTAATTTGTTCTTATAATTCTATTTATATATAATTTTAGTAACAAATTCCGAATATCTGCTGCTGCTAAATCATACTTTTTGCTTTAATTAAAATAAATATAATTAAATATTTTATTTCCTCAAGTGGGGATTGGACAACACAAACTTGTGCCCTTGCGCCACAACTGGCCTCAGTTAAACATTTATATACTTATATATAAATTCATGATATCCATATCAACATAAATAAAACCTAAGCCTAGGTGATTAAGCGCCGACTCGAACTGTATAGTATTTCAATAGACACAAGTCAATTCGTCGACCGCATCTACTTTGCCCCTATATATTATTGAGGCTGCTTTGCTAAGCTTGTAACATTATAAAGAATTGAAAAGGGATATAAACAGATTCAGAAATAGCAAAAAGTATGATTTAGCAGCAGCAGATATTCGGAATTTGTTACTAAAATTATATATAAATAGAATTATAAGAACAAATTAAATTAAATTATACTTAATAAATTATAATGAGCATCGGCACCAGCTACACATATTCCATCAAATATAATTTTAAGTGTAAAATAAGGGCTCAAGGGCTCAGGTGTGTGACTGTCAGTACGAAAGGCTGTGGGTTCAATTCCCACTCGAGGAAATTAAACATTTAATACACACATATTTCTTAGCTCTCGTAACGAAGCAATACGCTGTATTGAGTTTCGCCACTCAACACGCAATAGCTCCAGAATGTCTTACAATTATTCTTTCTCATACATAGAAAGAAAAAATCTTGACCTTGATCTTAACTTAACTGACATTTCTGTACAAATTACATTCCAGCGTTTAAAACTGACATAGAACAAAAGTCTATCATTCATGTCTATTAAAAATAGAATTTTGTGATTCTTTTACAGTTGATATCTATTTATTTTCCAAAACTATAGAACTAAGATTGTCAAAATGCCGTTGTTACTTTCAATATGCGGCAATTCTGATCAAGTCATAGAGATTACTCTACGTTTAACAAATTTGAAACGTGAATGGCATCAATGCAACTCAATCGGTATCGTGTTTCGACGTCAACGAATCAATTCAACCGCATTTCATTGAATTACCACACTTGACGCTAACAAATGAAACGAAACAAAAGATACGCTTGTTCTCTTGTTGGTTGGTTATTTATATATAGTAGTATTTTTTTATTATCATGATAATAATATATCCTTGAGGCCATCGTGGCGCACGGACACAAGGATGTGACTGTAACGCGAAGGTTGTGGGTTCGATCGCCTCCACTCGGGGGAGTAAACTATTAATTTAATTTATTTTAATTAAATATTTCCAATAATTTATTTTATTTGATATAAGTTTTTTATTTTATTTTTAACAATATATTTGTTACTATCATCGCTCCGTTGAACTATTAATGAATGCTGGGAATTATTTATTTTTATAAAGTTTATATTGGGCATTTCTTCAACTCAACACACGATGACTCCAGAATTCGTCGGATACAGCGTTAAGGTAATAAATAAGAATATTTTGGTTGCGGAAGCCTGTAATTTTGTACACCACTTCATTTGTAATCTTTCTATATTAGAAACTGTAAAAGGACTGAGATATAGTTCAAACCTCTAAACCGAGAACATTTTAATTTTGCTTTATTGCTTGTAGAGCATAAGTACTCGTAAGAAACAATTTTTAGAATATCCACAACACCTGAAAGAGTAAAATATAGGTTAAGAGTTTTAATAAAATATAATTCGTTTTGAAAGACAATTTATATACTACAAATAACATAATAAACATAATAAAAAGTAATTAATAAATGAGTAAAGTACAGATAACAAGTTTTTAACATGTAATTAATACTTTTAGGTGATAATCAGCGATTGGGGATTACTTTTTATACATAAAATAAAAAATTAGCTTCACGCTGTATCCCGCACACAGCAGGGTAGGCAGAGGGAACCTAGTGTTAAGACACTCCGTTCCCCACTTTCTGCCGGATTCTGGAGGCATTGCGTGTTGAGTGGCAGAACTCAACGCCGCGCTTAACCTCGACACCAGAGCGAAGAAATGGAAATATAAATTTAAGTAAATATTTCATCTCCTCGAGTGGGAATCGAACCCAGAACCAGTCGGTTTTGTAGTCACACCTCGTGCCGCTGCGCCACGACCGGCCTCTGACCTTTTATACATATCGAATCGAATGTGGGCAAAACCTGATGAAGTAAGCGTAACTCGAATTTCTTTTTAACACTAACTCGCTAACTCGTATTAAGGAAAGATTTGAGGATCCTGAGGCTAGTTAGTTAGTTAGTCAGTCAGTCAGTCAGTCAGTCAGTTAGTTAGTTAGTTAGTTAGTCAGTCAGTTCGTTTGTTAGTTAGTCAGTCAGTTAGTTAGTTAGTTAGTTAGTTAGTCAGTCAGTTAGTTAGTTAGTTAGTTAGTTAGTCAGTCAGTCAGTCAGTCAGTCAGTCAGTCAGTCAGTCAGTCAGTCAGTCAGTCAGTTAGTTAGTTAGTTAGTTAGTTAGTTAGTTAGTTAGTCAGTCAGTCAGTCAGTCAGTCAGTCAGTCAGTCAGTCAGTCAGTCACTTAGTTAGTTAGTTAGTTAGTTAGTTACACATTCACTCACTCGTGCACGCACTCACTTCGCTGGGATCACCGCGTTGTCCAAAACGTTCCTTTCAGAGATTTTGTAGGTTTAATGGTCTAGGAGTAGCATTACAACGAAACATACTTTTGACCAGTAAGACTAGATTCACTTATCCCAGAAAGTGAGCAACAATGGTGAAAAAAGAAAAGATATATCTATATATTTAAGCTGCAGACAAAATTCTGCAAAGTCACTTATCTACAGCGAAGAAAGTTTTTGCAGTTGTCGATTAAATGAAAGCCAACTCAAATTTAGGATGAAACTGAAAAGAGAGTAAGGCAATTGGAATAAAAGTTCAGCCTTGAAATGAGGGTAGTCAAGAAATTTTAAAGCAGCCAAATATATAAATGATGTTACAACGATTACAGCGCGCAGACAGGAAAAAATAACATTGAAATAAAATAAGTTTCTGCGAGCGCTCCTTTCAAACGTTCTAGGGATATTTGTTTTGAAAATTGCAGGTGAAACTCGGTTACGATTTTTATGCACAAAGTTTGGTGTTGCAACTTTATGCATTTCACAAGGAGTGCATACAAAGAACTGTGGACTTCGCTCGAATCGAGTTTCTCGGATAAAATTTCCTCAGAATGGAGTGTAAAGGCGTCTTACAAATTCAAGTATCATTTCTTATTTGTTCAGTTAACATTAAGGTTATGTAACACGATAAAATTATTTTATATACCATTGTGGTGCAGTTAGTATGCTAGATAGATAGATAAGCGCGATGGCTGTGAGTTTGAATTCAATTTGGGGGAAATATATATTTGTAATGCGATTTTAATTGCTGATAAAACGTATTGCGACGTTTGTGATTAGTGGTAGTGGTATTCATGAGAAGTAGTAGTGATTAATCACTCGGCTCTATATATCTCGCAATACGTATAAAATGTGCAAAATAAGATAAAAAACAATTATATAAGTAACATTTAAGGCTTGTAATTTACTCAGACAGTAATTAATTCGAGTTTTTGTTTTTTTCTGTATGCACATAGCAGTGGTTCATTTATCAGTACTACATGTAGATAGATAAAAGGACTAATTTTTTTTTTCTAGTTTGATATTATAATAACACGCAATGTGTTCAGAATTCGGCGGAAATTAGGGAGCGGAGTGTCTAAAAACTAGACATCTCTACCCTACTACATGAGGGATACAACGTGAAACTGAATTTGAAATCGTTTGTTACACAGACCAGAAATACGTTTTAACCGCCTAACAAAAGAATATCTGTAATTTCGTTTCAACAGCCAACATTTTAATATAACACCAGTATATTAGTGGTAGTGGTGCAAAATAAAAAGTGCAGCATTACCGATTGTATCTGGGAGTGATTTAGAAACACTCGGGTCGGGAACAAAAGCGTTTATTTCAGCGGCCACAAAGCCTCGCCTGCTCATAAATTACACTACTCCTTTATACATGTGTAGCGCACTATATGTTAGTGTCGGTACATTTGATGTCAAAAGTGTTAGAAGTAAACAATTAGTTGAAAGACACTAAAACTGAAAGTTTTTCTTGGCTATAAATATTGTTAAACGAAACGGAATGTTTAAATAATTTAAATAATATTCTGCAACCAGAATTTGTAAAAAATATATAAACATACTGCTGTCGCGTGTAGTGGCAGTCATGGCGCAGGGACGAGCGACTGTAAACACGACAGTTGTGGATTCGATTGTCACTCGGTGAATGAAATATTTATCATTTTCATTACTTTGCTCAGGTAACGAGTCAAATCGCTTACGCTAACCAACACGCATTGCCTTAGGAATTCGAAGGAGAAATTGGGGAACAAAAGTGTCTTAATGGGAAAGGAGTGTTTTAATACTAGGTTCCGTCTGCCTCCCATGCTACATGTGGGATATATCGCGAAGCTAAAAGGGCATATTGTATAGCAGTGTCACACTCTAAACATGATATGATGATGTGGGTTTGATCTTTACTCAAGAGGAATGAATTATTCTCATTCGTCATTCGTCACCCACCGTCTCGAATCCGGTGAAAAGCGGATAGAGGAGTGTTTTAACACTAGGTTTTCTTTATTTATTTACTATTCTATGCAGAAATACATAAATATGAAGCTATTTCTTAATATAAATATTACCCCTAATCGAATTTGAATCAGTATTATCTTTCATCACCATCATTTGGCTATAATCAGAACTGCCCCAAATATAAAATGACTGTGCTGAAATTTGAATTGTACTGTGTACTAGTGATAATTTTAAATGGCGTAAATGATAAGACTATCGAATCGAGATTCCAATTATCTTTTGCCAATATATGATTTTATTTTTTTAACAAGAGATTTTTTTAAATTATTTGTTTCTATTTAACACACATCACTTTTTTTATTTGATATCCTTACTCACGTACAAATGTAAATATATCATTTTAATACTTGTAGTTTTGAATTATGTATAATTATTAATTATATTTTATCTTGGTCCCTTCTGTTATATGCAAAAAATGATGTAAGTGACTCTGCGTGTTAAAGTTTGATTGTATTTTCTTTCAGTTTCACGTTGTATCCCGCTTGCACCAGAGTAGGCAGAGGGAGCCTAGTGTTAAGGCATTCCGTTCTCCAGTTTCCACTGAATTCTAGCGGCAATGCGTGTTGAGTGGCGAAACTCACCTTTGTATTCGACACAGAAATGAAAATATTATATTTTGTATATTCTTGAGTGGGAATCGAACCCAGATTTCGAGTTATCAGTCACATTATTGTACACCTGCGCCACGTATGGCCTTAATCATCATTATAACTATTCACGTAATAAATATAATTAAAGTGAAAGTGCTCTAACCCACTTTTGGCGTTGATGTTATCAAGTTCAGAAACGCCCTCCTGAATGTGTTCGTTTTCATTTGTGTGTGCAACTTGTGTAGCGATCTAAAAGTCACTACGGGAGGTGTCACTATTTTGCGTCGTTATAGTTATTTCAACTTTACATATATTTTAACGTGGCCGGTATTTAGTGCGCCGCGGCCAGTGTTTCTTTGTCTAACTATTGTATAACTGGTTTGAATAGCAGCGTTCTATGACGGAGTTTTGGTTGAAGTAAACATTGTGATGTTTTTTCTTTATGTTTAAATGTGAAATTTAAAATAGTGCTTTTTTTCATTAACAAATACTTGTATTTCCTTTTACATATTAAATTTAGTTAATAGTATAAATAATTGTTTATATATAATATACTTATCTAAAAATCTGGTTTCTTAATTCCGAATTGGCATTAAAGATTAATATCAATTCTGTAAACAAATGTTAGAGGCCAGTCGTACCGCAGGAGCACGAAGTGTGACTGTAAAACCGGCAGGTTGTGGGTTCAATCCCCACTTGAGGAGATGAAATATTTACTTAAATTTATATTTACATTTTCTTCGCTCTGGTATCGAGGCAAACCGCGGCGTTGAGTTCTGCCACTCAACACGCAGTGCCTCCAGAATTCAGCAGAAAGTGGGGAAAGTGTCTTAACACTAAGTTTGCTTTGCCTACCCTGCTATGTGCGGGATACAGCGTGAAGCTGATTTATTTATTTTATTTTAACAAATGTTAGACAACGTTAAGATAAATTCTTGCTAGAATTGATTAAAGCCTATTCAGCTTTGATACTCCAAAGGTTAACAGGGCTGGCCTCCACCCGCAAACGTCGCCACAGGAAAGGAATTTCTCGATAAATAAATTAATAATCTTGACTTTCGATTAATGAAACAGGACTTAGACTGTCTGTGTCGTTAGATAGGCCGTCGTCAAACGTAGCGGGCTTATGTACTGAGAGTTTGTTGTTAATTGCCAATTATATTGGTTCCCGCTCCATTATTTGGTGATGAGCATCTTGCGTTTGCCAAATAGCATTGATAAAATCAAAATATTTACACCATTCATGGCGCAGAGGCATACGCCTGTCTGTAAACGAGACCGGTTGTGGGTTCGATTCCCACTTTCTTCGCTCTGGCGTTGAGGCAAAAACGCGGCGTTCAGTTCCGGAGAGAATTCGCAGGAAAGCAGAAAGTGGACTGTGTTAAATTAGTTCCCCCTGCCTACTCTGCTCCATGTGGGATACAGCTTATCAAGTTAAAGTGTTATTTTTTTAAAGGGGAGAATTGTTTAAACGTATATTATTACAATTACAACAACGGCATCAAACTATATTTTTTTTTGATATTTTATATCTAGTGAAATACCAATTTATTATATGTGAATAAAATGATAACGAAAAAATAATGATATAATAATAAACTATAATAAAAAAATATTTGTAAAAACAAAAACCCCGACCGCATGAAACTAAAAAGAAAATAAACAAGCCCAATAGTTTATTAGGATTAATAGTCGGGACCTCTTTAAATTATGCGGGGTTCCTGGTAAAGATTTTACTGATTGAAGAATTACTTATAGGTCCCTACTGTTAATCCTAATAAACTATTGGGCTTGTTTATTTTATTTTTAGTTACATGCAGTCGGGGTTTTTGTTTTAATAAATATTTTTTATTTTTCCCTTTTTTGTTAGGATTCATTATAGTAATGATATAACTTTTTAAAATTCTTTTTAAAAATTAAGCTCTTGAATTTGATACCCATATTATGGTATTCGAAACGAAAATTTTTTTTCACTAAGTCCAATGGCGTCCCACAGCTGCCATGATTGTTTCTTTTAACGTTACCTGATGAGGTAATAAAGAATATTACATACATACAAGATACGCGCGAAAAACATAACCCTTCCTTAGCAGTCGGGAAAAATAATGAATTAACATTTAATTTAATTTTTACCTTTTTTTATAAAACTCAAATTTTTACCGCTTTAAAAAATCATAAAACTAACGATTTATGTTAACCAACATAGAAAAAAAGTCTATATTGCAGCGTCCAAACTTTAGTCTAAAATATATAAAATGAAAATAGCTAAAAATGTTAAAAGTCGGGTGGCGTGCGAGCTGGTGACAACGCGCGTGACATGTGCTTTATTGTATTTCTAGCGACTCAATTCTACGTATGAGATATGAAGATATACAGCTTAGTAAGTTTTGATGGTTTATTTCGTTTTTTATTTAAGTTTTCACTTCTTATGAAATATTATTAAGCTCCTTCACATTTTTTCCTGCATGGCAGAGTAGAAATAGAGATTTAGCGTTAAGACACTCCGTTCCTAACTTTTAGCAGAATCTTCGAAACATTTCGTTTTGAGCGGAGTCAATACCGCGTTTAAATAACAAAATATAATTGTTCCCGCGAATAGGAATCGACTTCACAACCATCGCATTCACAGACAAACGCACGGATGTCCTCTTATAAAAATAACTGAAAAGTCATACAAAACATTATATTAAAGTTCCCGCTATTTCCGGTCTAGATAGAATTGAACAGCAAACAAATAAAATAGTAGCCCACTAAGTACATTTCATTTAGCTTTGGCAGTCGCAGGAAGTAGGGTAGGTGGTGGTTTAAATTCAGGCGGCGTGAGAGCGGCGACGACGGCCGACACGTGCTTCATTGTGCTCTCGGTGCTGGATTCAACGGCTACCATTTATTGGTATACAGTTGAGTGCACAATGTCATCATAGTACGCGTGTGTGTCAATGTTCGAACTGATATATTTTGTGTGCATAGATAGATATTAGTTATATATATATGTATATTTGTTTTGTTCTCCAAAAGCTACAACGGATTTTTTATAGGACAACGGACTACAGTCTGTCTGTCAATATCATTCATCTCTAAATCGTGTTGAGGTGTCAAGCTCAAATTGATTTAAAATATTCAGGACTACGGTCCCTGGAAGAACAAATAAAATCTAGCTTCTATAAGAAAACAATAAAATGCATGCAATGCATGTTTTATTGCTGCATTTTGAATGAAATTTTCCGCGTAATTATAATCTGTAGTGATGTATTCCCGTGGCCTACAGTTGTGAAATTTAGCACGAAGTGAGAATTTGTTGTACAAATCACGGAAAAAAATTCAGAAAGAGATAATTTATAAAAGAAATCCATAAAAAAAATGTTACAAACTTAATGTGTAGTTCATATCATATAAAATGAGTGCATATACCTGCAAAACTACAGCTTGTCAACTTTTATAAGTTGTACTTTCCTAGAATCACAATCCTAAAATTGGCACGGAGGCCACGTTAGGCGAGTCGGACTCGCATTTAGCCGTTTTTTTAGGACAGGTATTTAAGCGTATATTTATAGTTTTATTCTAAAGCGTAGCACAGTTGCATTACTGCGTCATATTTACATAAAAAATATATATTTTATGCGAAAATATAAATTTAATTTTATCTATTTAATGTTATATAATATATTTATATAAATATATTAGATTGATTTGGGAAATGAGAGAATTCTATCAGACTGACCATAAAAACAAAAGTTAACGTAAAAACTAATTCTTGGAAATTTACGATCCAAAATAAGGCAATAGTCAAAGGCTATATACGTTCTGCATACGAAGAGTTTTATTAAATTTTCCATATGCGATGTATCTACGCCTGGGAATCGGGATTTGAATATAAAGGTACGGGCTCGTCCTAAAATTGTGATTTCGATATTATCTTTCTAATGTACAAAGTGATTTAAGGTTATCGGTTGTCCATTCTTTTTTTTTGTGAATCATATATTAATAATATATTTTTTACAGTTATAATTCACCTTTAATACAGTCAAATATTTTTCTTTCAGCTTCACATTGTATGCCGCATGTAGCACGGTAGGCAGGGGGAACCTAGTGTTAAGACACTCCGCTCTTCATTTTTCGCCGATTTCTGGAAGCATTACATGTTAACTAGTACAACTCAAAGTCGAGCTTTTGCTTGGATGCCAGAGCGAAGAAATGAAAATATTAATAAATTCTAATTCATTCCTCCGAATGAGGATCGAACCCACAACTGTCGCATTTACAGTCACACATCTGTGCTCCTGCGCCACGCCTTAATTAAATTATAGTATTGATAAGTATCGGATCGTTTGAATTATATTATTTCAAATTATAACTGTACAACCACAGATTGGAGTCTTAGTGAGTTTCATAATTGATTGTTTAATTAAACACGGTCGACTCGAGAAGTTGTATAAGTTCGTAGATGACGAGGGTGGAGACTGAGTCCGCTCACTTGGCAAGTGGTATCTGTCATTATCTCACGGCGGGGTCGCACCTGCGCCCGCTAACACCCGCGTGAGGCTGATAAATCGTATGACATTCATATTGGTCACATCGTGGTGTGTTCCGCCTAAAAATGCAAAGTGACGAATAAATTTGCCTAACTGAGATTTAGTTCAGTTTTTTTTTTATATATTTTATTTTAGTATGCCTGTGTGGTTTTTGTGGAGCGCAATGGATTTTTTTTGTGGCAAGTTTTTTCTTTGACGAATAAATAATTAGATTTTTCGTATAACACGTTGTTTTGTTTTTCAATTAAATTTCACATTTAGTTCTTAGTTTGTTTAACATAATAGATAACAATAACCATAACACTTATAATGCAAAATAAACAAAATTAAACTTGTATTTAAACTTTTGAGGTGACAGATGAATTATTTTAAAATTATCAAAACTTTCAATCGAATGAGCAGTAAGAAACTCAAGCTAGGAAGGAAAAGGAAACTGGACACTCAAGGAAACTGAACTTGTGACTCCATGCCACAAATTAAGCAGATTGTCACAAAAATGACTATTACGTCTTATATTACTCAAGGTATATATAAAAATATCGAGGCCGGTCGTGGCGCAGCGGCACGAGGTGTGACTGCAAAACCGACTGGTTGTGGGTTCGATCCCCACTCGAGGAGATGAAATATTTACTTAAATTTATATTTCCATTTCTTCGCTCTGGTATCGAGGTTAAGCGCGGCGTTGAGTTCTGCCACTCAACACGCAATGCCTCCAGAATTCGGCAGAAAGTGGGGAACGAAGTGTCTTAACACTAGGTTCCCTCTGCTTACCCTGCTGTGTGCGGGATACAGTGTGAAGCTAATTTATTGATATATAAAAATATCGGAAATATTACCGCGTAATAATGCAATATACCTTTGAAAAGCTATATTAATAGGGGACCCATAAAATTTGGAAATATTAACACAAAGTTTCCTTACAACTTATGTGTCGAATCCGTTGCAGTTACTTACTTAGTTATCCTCGCAGATTTTTTTATTTTCAGCTTCACGCTGTATCCCGCACACAGCAGGGTAGACTTAGTGCTAAGACACTCCGTAACCGATTTTTTACCGAATCTATTGCGCGTTAAGTGGCGGAACTCAATGTCACGCTTTGCCTCGACACTAGAACGAAGAAATTAAAATATTAAATATTTAATTTCCTCAAGTATGAATCGAATCTACAACCTGTCGCGTATGCAATCACACTGGGTGCCAAGACTAACCCTGCGCAACGTCTAGATCTTGGCAGATGTATTTCTAAATTTTAATATCAATATATTGTAGGCTATAAATAAAACGAAATATGACAAGAATGGCTATTAAGACGAATTTCATTTACCGTTCACATTTTTATACAATTTTGCGTTTCAATGTAAATAAATCATTTTCAATGAACATTTTAGACGTCCCTTTTTCGTTATTACATTAGTATAATTACTACAAGTTATGCTTTGACTTCTTTATTTCATATCTACGGTTTTTATTAAAGCAGAGAGAACCTACTGAGAAATATTCCGTTTTTTGATCAAATAAAGATATCGTCGAGATCAGCTAAATCCCACACTTTATTGAAACGGATTGAAAAACAATTTTAATCTTTAAATTCTTAACGCCAGAACTGAATTTGAATCCACAATTATTATATAGGCACGTCCCAGTAGGACCACGACAATATGATATATTAATAACTTTTCAAATATTAAGAAACAATAAAGTAATGTTTGGTTAATAATAAAGTTCACTTGTAAGTAGTCTATTCTACTTTTGAAAAGAAGATAAATTTTAATGTATTAAAATAAATTATAAATATAAATTATAATAAATTCTTGAAGAAAAATAAAAAAAAAAAATCACGCATCTCATGTATTAAATTAATATTAAAATACATCTACCACTTCGCCAGGCGTGGCGCAAGAGTTGTTGAGGCAAAGCGCGGCGTTGAGTCCCGCCATTCAACACGTAATGCCCCCAGTTGAAAGTGAGAAACGGAGTGTTTTAGCAATAGGCTCCCACAATGTGAAGCTGAAAAAAGATCTACCATCTTTTCATGTTTATTAGTTAAGTTATATGGAAGTTTATCCTCAAATCAAAATTTAATAATATTATATTGCCGTAAAACAAAAACAAATAAAATTAAAAAAAAAGAAGCTATTTCTGTGAACCTATAAATTTTAGTTTCATTTTAAAATCTTCCCTTCACTATACGCAGTTTCTGAATAAGTGAGAAGGTCTGTTTAAGTGTAGTAAGTTATTAATGTTAGCTATCACATCGCGGCTCAACACTTTAAGTATGGTCGGATCTCCATATATTATACACCTTACGAACACCCCAGATGAATTAATGCCATTTAAAATTAAACATGCCCGATGACTTGATATCTAATAATATTTTGTACATTTCTAAAATTAAAAAGTAATAATAAAGTAAAAATGAAGCAAAATGCCGTTTGCAAAGTCAATTTTAAATAATCTATACTTAACTGATCAGTGTCGGTACATGGAAGATGAATCAGAAAATCTTTTACTGGAGGCAGTTATCAAAGGATTAATAGGATTTAAAACGATCAATTTAAAAATTTTTGTCTGTTTATTTGTTTGTATGTGCGTTTGTTCACGCAAATTTCTGAAACAGCTTAACTGATTGAAATTCAGTTTTGACTATTGGATTCTAAATATTAAGCTTTACTTGAAATTTTGTGTTTGTTTTATTACAGTTCAGAAATAAGAAAAGTTATATGAATATAAAAAGTTATAAGTATTCTGTTCTATAAAATTGCTACTTGCTAAAAGAGTTATATTTTACAACTGTTTTTTCGATTGAGTTTAGATCATTTAATAAAGCAGTTGCGTACAGTAAAACATTGAAATCTTTAGTTTTAAATGTTTTGCTGTTTGATATTGTTTGTAAAATTATTATTTGTATGACGATAGTAAAAAAAATTTTGGTTATATTATGATAAAAATACCGAGATTCCAAGATATAAATTAAATACGATACTAAATAGCATAGGATGGATATTTTCATTTAAAATATGACAATTTTTATGAGGAAAAAAAATCTAATAAATTCCTAAAAATATTTAAATTATATAATTACGATTTAATTGAGTACTATATAGAGATAACAATGCTTGAATAATTAAACATTTTGTCTTCAATACAGTTAAATAAAGGGGCCGGCAGGGGCCGCTAGTCTATACTTATAATAAATCTGTAGAAAAGTCGTTTCTGTACATTGAAAATATTTAAAAAAAAATTAGCCAGGGTGTTAAAGTATAATTAACAGAATCCATTTCCAACATTTTTGGATTTTTTGTCTGTTTGTCTGTTTGTCTGTTTGTCTGTTTGTCTGTTTATGTGAACACGTATCACGTAAAAAGTACACAATAAATTTAAGCAATTTTTAAACATAAAAATTACAAATAAATCAAGGTAGGTTTTAGTGTTTATTTCATTGTAATTACTTCACTCTATCAAAAGATATAAGTATTTAAGTTTTCAAGGCGTTAATATTTGAGATATTAAAAAATCGACACAAGTAACGCTATC
>JAATLQ010022960.1:5403-31047 GCA_013421005.1 Heliconius erato x Heliconius himera | reverse complement strand
ATGGTCTGTTCCCAGCTCAGAACCACTAAACACTCGCGTGTCTATAACTTGGCTTCGAATACGCTGATCCACTAGGAATAAATCAATCATACTTTTCCCTTCCGCTCGCTCCCATGTATACATGTGAATTTATTTGTGTTCAAACGTCGTGTTTGCCACAAACAAATTCCTTTTCTTGCAAATTTCCAATATAAGCTTTCCAGTCTCATTTATTTTCTTGTCACCATATTGACCTAGCAATCCCTCGTAACCGCTTCGCGCAGTTGAGATTCATCCGTTCAAATCGCCACATATTATTAATTTTTCATTCCCTCTAACGCACCCTGACACTCTCCCAAAACTCAACTCCTCGAGTTCGCCTAATGGAGCTGAGGATACTGGCGCATACGCCGTTAACAAGAATATTCTTGTTATCCCCAGCTTAAAGCGAATCCAAAGCAGTTCCGGGTGGATCGCCTTGTATTCAACCGTTGCACTAACCAATCGAGAGGATAATAGTACACCTACATCTTGACAGCCCCGCTGGTTTTCTGGTACGCCGGCCCAGAAAGCGACTCGACTGCCCGGTAAATCGGTAGTGTTATTGCCCTTCCGCTAGGTCTTAGTCACGCAGACGACATCTAAATCTCTATCATCCATCACATCTAACAGTTCATTCATATTTTCTTTCATCCCTCCTCTTACATTCCACGTAGCTATTTGTAGCTCCGTCCTCCACCTCGTGGCGTGTTGGGTGGCGGTCTCCAACGCCGCATTCGTGGCCACTTGACACACCATTATACCCCCATTATAACTTATATATAGTTATTATAGTTTTGAAGCAATAAAAAATTATATATCTACTCTAGTGTGTTTTGAAATCTGAAATTATTTTGACCATTTTAAAGGGCATCAAGTCCTAAGCCGCACCAGGCAGCAAATACCCTAGCTACGCCACTGGAAGTATAATTTATAAAATTAACAAACTTAACTTAGGCAGCGTATATACATACTCATTTTATTAGAAATGGACTACAAATATAAGTTTTTTTTATTTGTAACTTATCATTTCTTACCAAATTTTATAACTGTAAGCCCACAGGAAGCAACCTGTAGACTTTATTACGCAGAGATTTTCATTCAAAATATGGCAAAAACAAATCATAAACGCTCTATTTTGTTTACTTTAGAAGCTTAGAATTGGATTTGTAATATAAAGTACAGACTGATACCTACCATGACGCGATATTAAGAAAAATGGACCTACTGACTAGTCAGTTGCGTCTTATCCGCTTGAGATGTAGAACCCTAAAAACTAATATTATTTCAGGGCACTCATGCATGTATACAAAGGCAGCACGTCCATGAACTTATCATACCGGTCGCTGTTGGGCAACGCCGGCAGTCCTCTAGTAGGCCTGCTGCTTGCGCACGCGCATGTCTCACACACACCTGGTAGTGTCGCTGACACATTATTAAATAATAAGGTGATTTTATTTTACTTTCTTTCCAAATTATTATATTTAAAAATTAATTAAATTAGCTTCACGGTGTATCCCGCACACAGTAAGATAGGCAGAGGAACTGGGTTTTGGGTTGGGAATTTTGCAGGCATTGCGTGTTGAGTGGCGAAACTCACACCAACACGTTTCACCCCGACACCAGAGCGAAGAAATGGAAATATAAATTTATTTACTCGAGTGCGGATCGAACTCACAACCGGTCATGTTTACAGTCACACATTTGTGCCCCTGTGCCACTGGACTCATTATATTAAATGGTTATTACATTAACTGTTTGATTTTTCGTTTATTGGTAGTGTGAGTTTGATTTTAACGACATTCATATTTTCGTTGCGGTGATGATATGGTGAGAATTATTATAGCACAATTCTACATACCAAGCAATATCAATAAGGTAAGCGAGAACCTAGTGAGAGTACAAGGTCTCTCTTACCTCACATAAGGCGGAAGGTGCGTGAAAATTCTAAATATCCTTTCTTTTATCTATCTACCAGGTTTTCCGCATGTGCACGGCACTGTCGCTCCCCGCGGCGTTCTTGTTCGTGTGCGCGTCCCCGGCGGCGCTGGGCGCGGGCCCGCCGCCGCGCCTGCCCGCTGCTGCGCTCGCGGCGGTGGAGCGACCCGTGTTCGTGTCGCTTGTGGCTTTCGCCATGTTTGGGGCCATTAATGGCGTGGATTGTACGTTTTGCAGATAGTTTTGTAAGGTTTTTTTGGCTTAACTCTTTATCCCTACCGGGGTAGCCAGAGATAACAGATCGCCACTGTCACCTTTTCACCATTAGCACATCAAGCGATATTTTCTGGGGTGGGCCTGGATTTTAGCTTTGAACAGATATGTTCGTGTTAATATCGGCTTTTTGATTTTTCAGGGTTAATTTTGTAATAAATGAAATTTCTAGGGTGGGTATTCAATAAATCCCATTCAATTTTCGAATTGTTGGGTTCCAATATGCCAACGCTTGGCATATACTTACTATGACCTATTTAAGCCTGTTTGTTTAATTTTTTCATTTCACTGCATTCAACAGTGGTGAATCTATACGATTACAGTATAAGAGGATGAGCACTTATTCTTCTGACCTTTTATTTAATAAACTGATGAAGGCAAAGATCTAATAGGTGTGATGTCCCACATGTGTCATTCTTGGTCCTTTTCTTTTTTTAATATGTATAACTATGTTAAGTTTATTATACATATATGTATATAGGGTTCTCCATTTTCCCGTCATTACCGCGAGTGGGAATCCAATCCACACCTTACTGTCACGTTTGCGACCTGCCCCCTTGCACTCCGAGGGACTTACAAATATTTTACTTCTCATAAACGTATTAACTCTCTGTAATTCTTCTCTAGAAGCACTATATTGAACTCTGGTATCGTGTCCCCCAGCTCTGTGGAGTAGAGCCTTCTCGCACGCGCACGCGGCGTCCCGCCTCACGTACGGCGCGTACTTGCTGCACTTGTTCTTCGGGTACGCGAGCGCCGCCTCCAAATACACTTATACGAACTACGACTTTAAGACGATTGTAAGTATACCTTAGAATAACATTTAAAATCTCAGCCATTTGAGAGAAAAAGCTATTTATTTTTCATCTTACGATAAGAAGTCTAAAATGTGGTAAGGCAGCGGAAGCAGATGGAGTTAGGTACTGCCGAGATGATCAAATATGGTGGACCAATCTATCCAAGACGCGTGGTCTTGGACTTGTTCTGGTTTTTGTGCAATTTATGCTGGAAATCAGGGGAGGTCCCAGACGATTAGCGAGGTAGTGTCATCGTGCCTTTGTATAAAGGTAAAGGTTCACAGATAGACTGCTCAAGTCATAGGGCTATCAGTTTGATTAGCTTGGGTAGTACAGTTTGTTTTAATATTAGCGCGAAAAATACGAGAGATCTGAAAGGTTTTGGGAGGCCCAAGGAGGATTTGAATAGTTTTCTCGAAGGAGAGAAACAAAGTGACATTAAGGTGAAAGTAGATTCCTTGAATGTGAATTGCCTTCTGCACGCAGATGATACAGTGCTCCTTGCATCATCAGAATGAAAGTAGTAAGTATTAGTCACCATTCTGAAAGAAAGGTGTGACAATAATGGTCTAAACATGAATGCGAGTGATGAAAGAATGGTAAAAAAGATTTATGATGGAAGAATGAACGATCAGATTTCTTTGGTTAATCTTCGGAAACACAGTATCAAAGATACTGGTGGAAGGTCACGTATAAAGCATAAGGACCTCCTGGAGGGCATGTATGAAGAGGTTGATGACAGTGGACGAGGTGAAAGAGGTATGAAGAAACCTTAGCGTTTAGCGCTCTGATACAGCGTGAAGCTAAGTACTTTACCAATAATTGTTACATAATAGTACAAAAAAATTACAACAGCATAACTTTATACTTAGTGTGCAATCAAGTTTAAGATAAGTAAATACTGTACGCAAGCAATTATACATCGGATGATGAAAATTCATAATTTTTACAGAAATCCCTTTATAATGTCCAACTGTCTACTTCAACTAACTAGATAGTTAATATATTAAAAAAGAGAAACAATTTTTGTTACCGATAATAGTAGGTACCTAACTACCAGTCAGTCCCACCACTCAACACGCAACGCGTCCAGAGCTCAGTTCGGGAAATAGTAAACGGTAGTACTTTAATATGAACATATCATAACACTAGGTTCCCAGGTTACCTCTGCCTATGCTATGTGCGGAATACAGCGTCAAGCTAAAAAAATAATAATCTATCTTGTTAATACTGGCAGCTGGCTATTGCTATCGTTTTTGCAGATGGAAATATCTTGCAACTTGGACTATTGGTTCTTTAATCAGCCGATTTAGAGAACTCGAAGACACACTCATGAGACGTCATGAATGGGTCCATTGTAGATGCTTTTTTGTTTTTTTAAAACGCAGTACGTAATTACGTATGTGGAGCAAGCCCTACTCAAATAAATTAGGTATCAGTTAGTGAATTAGACGGTGTAATATAGGCAAAGTTATACCTATTTTCAGCAGTTATTTTTTATCTGTGATCAACAGTAGTAAATATACTATTCTATCAGCAAAGTCATTACACAATTTCTTTGGAATAGCAGACCTAATCTATTAGGAATAAGCCAATAAACACTCAATAATAAAATTTTCCAAAACCCTACATAATTGAAGCTTTATACGATATTAACAACACTAATCCAATTGTATTTTTTTTTGTTCTAAAATGCAGTTCACAGAATACTTTGGCATCTTGGTGTGGGCGTACGCGGCGTCGTTCCTGCTGGCGATGCTAGTGGAGTTTCCAACGCAGACACTGTATAAAGAAATCAAGAATCTTGTGGCAAAACTAAGTAAACAGAAATAATTTATTAGACGAAAAATATTTAAAAGATTGAGGATGTTATAAAATATAATACTCATAAGTAGCTGTTTTTTTTATATAATACTAGAGGGCGCGCGCGGCTTCGCCCGCTTATTAGGAGTGAATTCTAAAAAAACCACGAAACACGTGTTCAATAAAATATTTTTAACAGTCTGAATTTAAATTTTTATAAAAATCGGTGTCAATTTAAAGATTTTTCCATATAAACTTTCATCCCCTTATTTGAACCCTTAGGGGGTGAATTCTTAAAAACCATGAAACACGTGTTCAATAAAATATTTTTAAGAGTCTGAATTTCAAATTTTATAAAAATCGGTACAGATTAAAAAAAAATTCATATAAACTTTCAACCCCTATTTCATCCCTTTAGGGTTAAAATTTTTAAAATTACCTTCTTAGTGGATGTCCAGAATATGAAAATAAACATCTGCCCAAATTTCACGTTTCAACGCACAGCGGTTACGGCTCTGCGTGCGTCTTACCTCAGTCAGTCAGCACAAGTCCTTTTATATATATAGATTATGTATAGTGAAAATAAATACATATAATTTAATAAAACAACTATTTATTACCTAACCCTAGAAGCCTAAAATGACGTGTAAAAATAAAATTGATGTCTTATTGTTTTCTGGTTATAAATTATTTTTTTTGCATTAATCTTTTAAAATACTGAGGCCAGCCGTGGCGCAGCGGCACAAAGTGTGACTGGAAAATCAACTGATTCAATCCCCACTCGAGGAGATGAAAAAATTATTTAAATCCATATTTCCATTTCTTCGCTCTGGTGTCGAGGCTAAGCGCGGCGTTGAATTCTGCCACTCAACCCGCAATGCCTCCAGAATCCGGCAGAAGGTGGGGAACGGAGTGTCTTAAAACAAGGTTCCCTCTGCCTACCCTGCTGTTTGCGAGAAAAAAGGAAGCTGAGGAAAAAGAAAACATTTAAAATATCTTTTTAATTAATAAGCAAGATAATATATACTTTTTATTAATACAATCACAGTACAATAACTGAATCATAGAAGAAAATCATCAAAAAATGTGATTCATTGGTTTTTCTCATTCATTTATCTTATTGTGACAGTATATGATACAGCAGTTCACAAATGCGATATTTGATATCCTATAAGATACCTCCACTTATTATGACGGCAATACTCGCTACCGCTTACCGTAGGTCTACCTGTGCACACACCTATGCCTGCGCAGGTACAACGGAGTGTATGTGGGACTAGACCTGAGACCAGGCGACCGACGCAGAATCGAAAATCAATTCTTTCTAGTGACACCGTACGGTGGTCGTGTGCGTGTGTGTAGGTCTCCGGTCCGATCCGGTCGTACTACAACTTCTAAAGACTATTTCTTTTTTATGTATTACAGGAGTAATAATTGCGAGTAATCTATATTAATATGCTTACCACTTTTTTCGCTTCGTTTTCACTGTATTTAAAGATATATTTTTTCTCTTTGAAACAATTGCAAGGCCTATCAATACCAGTGTGTCATCGTCCTCAATCGACGCCATTACAGAAATGTACACCGAAACGTTCCCACATATATTACTGACTTTTAGTTGACCTGCGCAGGTAATCCTGTGCAGGTAACTTCTCCGGTAAACCGTAGCGTGTATGGCCGGCTTTAGTCTTCCTGGTACTAGACATAGAGGAACACATCTGATCGAAAGATACGCTGATTTCGGAGACCTCTTGGCTTCTATCGACTATCGCATCATCATTATTACTCCTGACATTATCTTTAACTACACAATCTTCTCGCTCAGAGTCTAGATCCAGCGGAGAATAATCATAGGCATTTTCTAAAATTGAAGCCATTTTGGCCTGGCTTAGCTGTTGACCCTGGGTCTTATATGCTTATCTAAAAATATAATACTATATGGGAAATTTGACTAAACAAAATAATTACCCCAAATAAATCACAATAATAAGAAATTGGAAACATTTACAAAAGTTACACAAAGCCCAATTATACTTCAAACTGACGTGCAACATCTTCATTACAAAAAAGGCCGGAACTTACTGAGATGGCGCAAGTGTGTCCTGCGAGGTCTCGACGGCTACTGAGTTGCTTCGGGAGTTTGCAGCGATCCGATGATAAACACGAAAAAGGTATATAATATTATATTTCAATTCCAATATTTCCAATATTTCGCTGCGATATATGTATGTCAAATTTACGTAGATTGGGCTTCCAGTGTTGAATATCAAATAGATATTTGCTTGTTTCTGATATTTAACCCTAGAATTGCTTTTTATTTATCCTGGTACAATTGAACAACTGGGGCCGATTCTTGTCCTCAATACTAATAGCCCAAGGGTCATTGTGGTTGCAGAGGAAGTATCTAGCTGTAAATGCAAAAGTTGTGTGTGTTCAATTCACACTTGGGGGAGTAATATTAAACTTATTTTCCCATTTTCCCTATTATTTCCTGACGTCACCACTCTCTATCAGATGTCATAAAAAATAGAGAATATTCTTAACACCATTTACAATTTGCTTACCCTGTATGCGGGAAACAGAGAATTCAATGTACAAAGCATGGAGCTGATTGAAAATTAAAGGTATTAATGAAAATACACAGTGTTTGGTTTGTAGACGTTTATTATGTACCTGTTGAAGTATATTTCTATCACAAGTCTCAGTGTCCCACACTTACACTATGCAATCACTCTCTTATGTGCTTAAAATAGAATTTCTGTAGAATATTGTAGATGTCAGTATTGTCCCTTAATGGTTTATAGTTCACTTAAATTAAAAAAAAAATACCAAAGTATTAAACCAGAGATGATAAAGATTTAAAATTTTAAATCTGGAAACGAATACTGATATAACAGAACTAATCTGTTTATTTAAATTTATGAAAAAAATTTTTTTCAAGAATATGTCATTGAGTTTCAGATATTTTTTGTTTATTTTTTGTATTAAAAAGTTCTTCATGCTTATTACTACTTTGTATTTAGCACTAATGTGTTCAGTTAGCTAGACAACATCAAAATCCCATCATTATACTCTGGACTCTACTCATATCCAATATCCAAAACATTTATATTTTAATTAATTGTGGTAAAAGATTGTATTTTGTTTTGATATATCTAATAAATGTAGGGACAGTTGCAGAGCTTCCTAACCACCCTGGCAATGACAAATATTCATAGGTTAAAAATGATAAAGAATAGTTACTTATATATTTACAGTTTGTTGTCCATGTTCTAAATAAAATTCAAATAAAGCTACATTTTTATATAAATGCTGTTTTAATAAACACACTGAGTTCAATCCTTTCTCAATATCAAAACACATCTTAATATTAAATAATTATCCTTATCTGACAAATGTGTTTGGACATCATAGGTATTAAACAAACTGAACTTAAGTTAACTATAAGTTTATCGTCTTGAAGGTCCTGAGCCACCCTGCCAGCCTCCACGATGCCCTCCACCTCTACCTCCTGCTCTGCCTCGACCAGCAGCTGAAATTTTTTACACAAAACATATAAATAACATGAATTTACTAAGTATGATTTTGATTAGCTTCAGTATGTATACTACAGGCAAAGAAAACTTTGTATCAAAACACTGTTCCCTGCTATCCGCCCAATGTTCAACCAATGTGTGTTGAGTTGTGGAACTCAACACTGCTTTTTTTCTTGTCACAAGTGAGAAATTAAAAATAATATATTCCCCTGAGTGGTGATCTATCTAACCCACAACCGTCGCTTTTACAATTAAGCGCTGTGCCCTTGCGCTACAACATTATCAAATTTACTATATCAAAAATAAATTAGATTAAACCAAATTATAATACCACTATAAAATTTGGTAAAATGTATGTATAGATACAAAAAGTTTAGGTTCAGTTTGATTGACAGCTTCAGTTTAAATACTCGAAGGCAAACATAACATAACGCCATAAACTAAGAAGTAAGAACTAAACTAAACTGGGAACTAAATACAAAACAGTTAAAATATAACCTAATAAAAAAATGTTTTGTTTGTAAACAATTAGTAAACATTGGTTACAATTAACCTTGGAATTTTACCTTGTGCACGAAGTATAGCACTTTTCCCACGCCCAGCCGTGGGTTTATTCCCCTGTCGTTTGAACATGGGCGCATTTTTCAACATATCAGGTAATATAAGGAAACGGATTTTAGATCCTCTGATGTATACATTCTCTAATTGCGCGACTCTTCCATCTCTATAAGTGACTGTTACTTGGGTCATCTGACAATTCATATTATCCTCGGCCTCTATAAGCTTCCCGCGGTAAACTTCGCCGGTATTTGTTTCGCAGGTCACTACATGGCCTTCCGCTTCGTGTAATACTTTAATAGGCACACCGATAGACATCTTAGATTATATATTCACGGACACTTGTTACAATTAATCTAAAATATCTGGATAATTAAAGATGTAATTAGATGAAATTTGCTTCGACAGACGCCAAAATACAAGAGCTAAACACAAACAATGGCGACAGGCAGTGTGACTAGTAATAAAAAATTGACAGATGACAACTAAAATTTTGTTTCGTATAACAATAAAATATATCGTTATTATGTGTTTGTGTCTATTTATTTTAAATAATAATAAAACGTACGAAAAATCTTTTTCAATAAACAAATTACGTCATAAGAAAATATTAAATTACTTTCATTGTATATTACTATTTTAAATTTATATATGGCATCATTCTAATTCTATGATGTCATTCTTTATTTATTTTAGGCTGGTTATTTAAATGTATGTTAATGTCAACATTACGTAGAATGAAAAAAATATAAAGCAGCCCGATCTTGTCTTTCTTTGTTATATTTTTAACTTCACGCTGTTCTCGCATAGTCAGAAGGAACCCGAGAACGTAGTGTTAAAACACTGCATTTCCCATTAACACACATTCTCTTTGCTTTCCACGATTCTCGAAATATTGCGTGTTCCCCTGAGTGGAAATTGAACAGTTGCACGCTGTGCCCCTATACCTACGTATACTCTTTGTTTCATTGTATAATATTATATTTTAAGCATTTTTAAAGTCTTATTCCACACCTAGAAAAGAAAAATACTTATTTAGAAAACGTATAAAAATTTGAACGTAGCAGCACTTGAACCCATATCTGGTCGGTTTTCAGGAGTAATATTATATTTACTGTGACTATAAGTTCGGAAACAAATATTATACTCGATTCATTATGGCATGACAAAAAATGTAAGCAAAAAAAATCTGTTTCTCAAACTTTGTTGTATTTTTTTATTTATATTTAATTTATTTAACGTGGAGTTTTCTATATATAGCATTATTGCTTGTTGTGCTTGAATGTTATATATAAAATATCTTTGTATAAAATAAGAATAGCAAAAAATAAAATGAAAATGTACAAGTTTTACTAAAAGTTACTTAACTATTAGGATAATAAATCTTAATATATCTATTATTCAATTATTTATCAGAATTCGGAGGATAATGACGAAACGGTCAACCACATTATCTATTAAATTAATTTTATTTTTCATCTTTTGCTCTTCTTTTATCACATGGTGACTACAGCTTTACCGAGCTTCTACTGTTGTATTTTTTATTAGAATAATAATGTTCTAATATTTAAAAAAATTGAAAATAAAAAAATGAAAAAATGAAAATAAAAAAAACCGAGTGCATACCAACATTTTTAAATTTTAAGTTAAAATATTCTCGGCTTTCAATATGAAAACAATCTTTATTTTTATTATTGTTGTTTTACTTACTACTTTTCGTTTTCGTTTATTTTAACTTAACTTCTTTTTATTTACTATATATACAGAGTGCGATTTTATAAAATTTGAAAATATAAATATTTACATTATATCTCGATAATAAAAATTTTTTCGAAAATAATAAGAATTTTGTAAAAAAAAAAATCTTTCCGCTTTACTGGTATTCTATTTCAATTATAAGGTAATATTATAATAAATTTTATGGTTATTTATAGTGTTATTAGCGAATTAATACTTAAAATATATTAAATATATATTTTTTAATTAATATAATAACTCCATCAATCCTGTAATGTAAAAGAACCTTTTTTTGACATGTTTACCTTTTATGTCATGTCTTTGTGAATCGAGTATAGTCAAATATCAATACAATTTTTTTCTTATAATCTGTGGGACTTGATCACTTTGGGTATATGTGTTCTGTGGACTTGATACTACTTGATACTTCATGCTTGTTGCTTGTTGTCTGGGTTGTGGAATTAACTGTCAAATGTGCTTGAAGTTTTACTTTTTACTTTTCTAATAAACAATTTTATTTTCATTTAATAATACTAACCTGATATAGTTAAAAATGACAAGTACAGTAATGAAAGTAGAAGTCGACAATGAGACGTGCTCAGTTTGTGGCGGCGGTGGCGACTTGTTTACACCGGAGGAGCACGACTCGGGCGCACCGCCGATGCAAGTGCCGCTAAGGGCTATGCTCTTGCACGTAAACAATAATAAGGTATGATAAAACAATATTTTAAGAAATTTATCATTATATGTGTAATTTTTGATTCTCATATTGTATTGCAGGTCGTTCCTGAAGGTAAATTATGTGTTAGTTGCATTCGACGTGCCATAGAAGCGTATGAGTTTAGTACTGCATTAAGTGCACGTTCGGTGCCTCCTCTGAGCGAAAAAATTCGTGCGTTAAGAAGAAGACTTCATGAGTTAACACAGAAAATTGATGTCTTCATAGTAGTAGGTGGGCCAGGGGTTAACTCTGGTGGGGCTTATAGTGAAGATGATATTATTATGGTGGAGAGAGATGCTCTGGCAGCCGCGGCCGCTGCAGATGATGAGGATCTGGAGAAAGCTAGAAATGCTTGTGGAGAGACAGTGTACCAGTGCTCAATATGTCCGATGTCTTTCCAGGTGAATATTGAAACTTTAGTTATAAGATTTTAGAAACTAAAGGACTTTAGAAATATAGCTTGATGTCAACTTCACACTGTATCCCACACACAACAGAGTAGGCAGAGGGAACCTAGTGTTAAGATTTATTTATATAAGTATTCGTTTTAAAATTTCTATTTATCATCTGTAAAATATTTAAAACTATTTATCCTTATCATTACGCATAAGCTAAGACACTCTTAAGTAAATGATTAAAAAAATCAATACGCACTTTTATGTAGTAATGTTTATTTCTTGCACTGCCTGATTTTATGAGATTATTATAAAATTCATAATTGTAGGCCAATACTTACAATAATGAAATTAAAAGTATCTCGCTACTCAAATTAGAACTTGACCACTTTTTAAACAGTCTTCAATTTTTTTATGAAAATAATGAAATATTCTAGCATGCATCTGAATACCGTGCCCACATAGCCATCCATCCTGGCGGGGCACGGCACTCTTGCTGGACGTGCGGAGCTCAGTTCAATAGTAAGGAAGCATTGCGGGATCACACCACTTTACATGCTGCTACACAAATATTGACTTGTAATTTGTGCTCTACTAGCTTTCAGGTGAGGTTTAATGGAAACAAAGTTATTTTAATCTTTATTTATTTGAGCACTTTTTATCATGAAGTTATATAAAAATGACAGTAGTGTCAATCTTATAGTAAGACCAGTGGCCTGGGAGTTGGAATTTAGTTCTCAACACTTGCTTTTTTACAACATCTTGGATACTATTTAACTTCTCTGGAGGTTATTGTGGTGCAATGTATAACTGACTGCAAATGCAATGGTTGTGGGTTTGATTTCCATTTGGTAAAATTAACTATTTTTATGACCTTGTTCTGGTAACCAAATAAATCATGGTAAAGAATACTTCCATTTGTCTTCTACAATGTCAATGAAGAAATAACTTAACTTGCCTTACATATACAAGTGTATCTGCAGAGCGGTGCAGAGCTCCGCCGGCACGTGGAGGCGCCGAGCGCGTCGCCGCGCTGCACGCCGCGCTGCCCCGCGTGCGGCGTGCTGGCGGCGTCGCGCGCGGCGCTGGCGGCGCACGCGGCGCGCGAGTGCCCGCTGGTGTGCGCGCGCTGCTTCCTGCCGGCCGCCGACGGCGCGGCGCTGGCGGCGCACAACCTCGCGCACAGGCAGGCCGAGCGCTTCGTGTGTGGTTACGACGCGTGTATACTGCGGTTTGCTAATAGGTGAGTACCGGCCGCTCTCAAGCTAACTGCACATAGTTGCACAGATGTGAGTTTTATTACTTTTGACTATTTTTATCCCAAGTGAACAATGCATGATTCGGAAAACCTAAGTTTAGAGTGGCCAAAACTACTCAGCCCTACTAAACATGTATTTGTGGATATAAAATCTTTAAATGTGAGAAAAATAACACTCAATGACTTTTTATCAAATTTTTACACTTATAAAAAAAGATCCCCACTCATCCCCGCACAGCAGGTGACACTCCTAGAACCTTGTGAAGATTTAATTGATTGAAGAATGGGCTATGAACAAATTTTTTTTTGTTTGTTTTGCTGTACTGCGGCAATCTGTTTGATACATAGTATAGATGGTTTATTTTTTTTATCTTGATGAGAGATATCTTATATACGTGTCTCATTCCATCTTGTTAAGTAAATTTTTTAGGGTTGGTACACTATGTCTTTTCACCTTCTGTACTCAAGGCCTCAATCCCCACTCAGCTGAAAGGCAAGCTCATTAACATGATGTGATAGTCTTTTCTGGTAAGTGTTGTCCTACTTTGTTATCTTCTGTTAAACTGTTGGTAATTTTAAGTCCAGATATATGAGTTTGATACTAATGTATGGAGGACTAGCACTGCCCCATACTTGTAAGCCGCAGTACTGGTTACATAACTTTATATCTAGTTGCTTGCACTTTGTCCATATATATCATCTTCACATCGTATATATTTTTGGACACCGTATATATATGTTTTTGTAATGCCCCCATTTCAAAACTTGATCATTTGCGGGTTCTGGGAGTCATTTCCTACCCACTAGCGGGACTTGTTTGTTGGGCAAGTTGAGTCGAGTTGATTACCGCCACTGGATGCTCGGCGTTGTTGATAGTTTAGTACCACCTAGGGGAGACGTATAGGCTGGGTTTTAGGAAAAGATGATAAGTCCCATGGACGTGAACAACTTCCTCGCGAACAATATTGATTAAGTTAAAAACTCAAATGCTTATACTGTAACAAATGTATCATTTAATTGGCTATATATGTATTCATTTATATATACACAAACTAACACGCACACACACACAATCACATGCTCAGATGTTACTTAGTATTTGTAATGTGTGTATGTTCCAGAGGTGACCTCTTGAGCCACATCCGCAAGTGTCACGCGGGCGCGGCGGCGGGCGCGGCGACGGGGGAGGAGGCGGAGGCGGAGGCGGACGTGCCGCCCCCGTCCACTACCTGCGAGCAGTGTGGACGCATGTTAGTATCATTATATATATCAAGATGTTGGTGGTTCTTTTGGCCAATAATTGTATAAGATTTGGTTATGAAGAGTCAATCAAAAATGTATGTTATAAGTTTGGAGATAACGACAAATTAAGTGTAATGGCAAAGCTATTTTTTTTTATCTTTACTATGTATCTGGCAATCTATCCCAGTAGCATGTAGTATCCTAGTACCTACTGGCAACCTGTGTTAGAAAGTCTTGTCTTCATTTTAATTTTCGCATGGCGGAACTTAATGCTGCGCCTTGTCTTTATACCAGAGCGATGTAATGACAATGTAAATACATCAAAATGGTTAAATAAAAAACCTAATCCAAAACAAAAACTTAAAATTAGACTTACAGTAAAGACAAATTATGTATTCTTTATTCATTTGTTCAATTATCGAAAGTCAAATTGAAAATATATATTATGGGAATTCTCAGTTATATATGTTATGTAAAATATTTGATGTATTGAAGTAATTAAAATATCAATTCTGATTTTAATATTTTTCAGTCGTATGTTGGTTTATATATGATTTCAGCTTCGGGTCCGTCGCCGCCATGAAGCGTCACGCCAGAGTTCACAGGAAAGAAGTCCCACAGGTTATTATTATTTACACATATATATTTTTTAGCTTCACACACAGGTACATGGAAACCTAATGTTATGACACTCTGTTCCTAATTTTAGTTTTATAGTCTTAGATCATATTAAAGTTAACGTCAAATAAAATAAAGTCCAATTAAAGATTTTTAAAGTTATTATAATTTAATTAATAAATATTTTGCCCATAAACTTTCCAGGAGGAACCTGAATGGCACCTCGAAGGTGAGATAGAGACACTGGAAGGCATGGAGGTGGAGGCGCTGGACGCGGCGGAGGGCGACGTGGAGTACCTCGAGGTGGAGGCGCTCGACGACGACGACGCCGACAAGTAGCGGGAACCAAGTGGTGGATTTATTGAAATTGTTTTGTCTCGTCACCAGATTGAGGAAATGACTATAATTTAAATATTTTGTTGGTAGTCAGATTACCAACAAGGTATTGAGAGTAGAGGCCAGTCGTGGCGCAGGGGCACAAATTGTGACTGCAAAATCAACTGGTTGTGGGTTCGGTTTACATTTATATTTCCATTTCTTCGCTCTGGTGTTGAGGCAAAGCGCGGCGTTGAGTTCCGCCACTCAACACGTAATGCCCCCAGAACTTGGCGGAAAGTGGGGAATAGAGTGTCTTGTTAAGACACTAGGTTCCCTCTGCCTACCCAGCTGTGTGCGGGATACAGCGTGAAGCTGATTTATTTTGTTGGTAGTGTGGATAGTTAGGACTCCAATGTGCTGTTAATAAATATTAAAGTTTTGTGGGAAGTATATATTACAAGTTATGTAATATACATTTGTTTTTTTTTGTATGTAATAGTGTTTAGTAATTAGTGGTTGGATTTGAATCTGCGACTTGGTTGTGTAAATTATTACTATTTTTGGACATTGTAGTAGCAAATATATTATTTTAATAAACTTAAGACTATGAATTGTGTTACATAGATAACTAACTAGTAGTAATATAATTTGTATATATTCAAAGAAATATAGTTTTATTAATAAATTAATCATTTGTTTTATTTTTAATATTTGAATGCTTAAATGAATGCATAAATGGTTATTATTTAAAAAATATATATATTAGTTGATTGATTTTGTGCCTCATTGATAATAATAGCAATGTCAATTGATGTTGTACTAAAGTAAACTTTATTACAATACTAAAAGGATGAAGTGAAAACATTACTGTTTTTGATGGTTTATAAATCTTAATAATAAACATTCAAAATGTTATAAACGATATAATTTCGATAAAACATAAAAACCAACAAATAATATCCTTCTAATAAATAAAAAAATTATCAGCTTTACGCTGTATCCCACACACAACAGGGTAGGCAGAGGGAACCTAGTGTTAAGACACTCCGTTCCCCACTTTCTCCCGAATTCTCGAGGCATTGCGTGGCGAAACTCAACGCCACGCTTTTGCCTCGACACCGAAATGAAAACATAAATGTAAAAAAATATTTCACTTCCTCGAGTGGGGATCGTACCCACAACCAGTAGCGTTTGCAGTCACATTTAGTGCCACTGCGCCACAACTGGCCTCATATCTTTCTTAAAGGATAAATAAAACTATATATACAAACAGTAACAATCTTTTATTACATGTATAACAAATTAACGTATAATGGTACTATGTACTAATAAAAATAATATTTGTTGTTAATTATTGCAATAATAATGCTACACGAATAAGTAAATTTAACTTTCATCATTACTTTCATTATTTGGTAACGGAAAGTGTGTAGTTGTCATGGGCTTGGAATGGAGGGAATATGCCCGGACTAATCCAGAATAATCCAGAATTTTAACCAACAAAAAATTAAAGCTTGAAAAATAAAGAAAAACATTACACAAAAAGCTGATCTTCATGTGTAAAAGTTTTTTTTATTTCAAAACTACAGCCGCTAATGGGTGTTGAATTCCGACACTTAAACCGTTCGAACATTTCCAAATGGATAAAAAGTAGAGAATGGAGAATTAGTCACTCAGTCCTTTAGAAAATCTCAAAATTAAGGAGGTCGTGGTTTCGATTTAAAAAAAAATAACAATCAACTAAAACTAAAATACTACAAAAATACTTGCAACTTATTAAGTTGTAAATTTTATAAGTTTAATTTATAATTTATGGAAGTGTCAGCACCACTTTAAATTTAAAGTTTTAACTATTCTACAATTCTTCTAAATTCAACAATTAAAGATTCAAAAAAAAATAATGAACAAGTAATTTTTTCAAACAAAATAAATAATAAAGTCAGAACGAAATCAGCTGTGTGTGAGCACACTATGGACAAAACCCAGCCACTACATTAGGTTTGATAAACCCCAAATCCTCTCTGAGGAAAACGGATACTTTCTTAGAATGATCCCGCAAGGCTATTAAAATACAAAAACATCCTAATTTCAATAGAGAGGATGGCTGGAAACTTTCTACCACCTGGGACCCACTCATAAAATCATTGAAGTCTCAAACCCACCATACCAGAGGGCAAGATACTATCAGCTTATTCTGCAGGAATCCAGGGCAGTACGCGAGGCAATTAAGAAACGTCAGGTTTCCAAAATGTATAATTTAAAATATACGCGATTAATCCAGTTAAAATAGTTTCATTTAAAATAAATAATAAAATTATTGTTGGTATATAAAACGTCATTTGTCAAGAACGATGCACACATAAGCCTATCAAGAGGGCACCGCCGCATACGCCTCATTCTGAAATCGAGTCGCAGGTATTGGCGACAAAGTTCAAAGTTGATTAACCTTTAGTACTAATTTGTAGTAGTATGTTAACGTTATTGGTATCTATACGTAACTGCGTCACACGAAATACAGAAATGGATAAATATCGTGAAAGGAAAAAAAATCCTACGTCTAAACTGTTGAGGAATCTTGTTTAATTTCTTTAGGTATAGGTTTAAAATATTTTACCCTATATGCTGTTCAGTAACAGGAGCGCTGACACATCCACCCTGTCATAAAATCATGGATCCCAAAAGTTGAAAAATTACCTTTTCACAACAAAGTTAGACATTATACATATTTAAAAGTTTAAATTCGTACAAAAATATGATACCAGTCAAATCACAGTCTATTCTCCGGTTTAGGTTGCTCCCTGCAGATTATGGCGACGCGGCGTCTCCGCGGGAGCGCCTCTCCGCGCCACGCGCTGCGCTCTGCGCCGAGCACCGCGTGCGAGAACTCGTAGCGAGCTACACCACTTGAGGGTCAAACAAATTACATTAATATTGTGAGAAAAGTATCAATACACAATTTAAACTATAGCCATAAAAGTGAAAATTATAGCCAAGTTCACCATGAGGGATATATGTGTTTGTCGATTTTGCTGATTAAAGAATTGAAATACATGTAAATAGGTGTCAAGGTTTGGTAGCAAATTAAGATTTTCTACATTACTTATTATAATAAATGCACATCACATCACAAGCTCTGGAATAGGTCTTCTTACACACTCGAAAAAACAATTAGGTATATAGGTATATAATAAAAAATATCTTCTTTAAAAAGCTGAGATTGGAGTTTCTTAACACGATGTTATGTTATCTCTGCCTATCAATATGCGGGATTACGTGAAGCTAAAAAAATATATACTAACCTCATAATATACAGGCATCTCCGCTGTAACAGCGCGTCCAACGATAAATGAGGACGTGCCTCGTGTGTCAGGCGCATCACTGCACTCGATACGAGGCAGAGACCAGCTATGGTGTCGCCGCAGAACTTAATTACAACATAAACATATACTTTATAAGTAGGCACACATATCGTTAGCATTTTCACATTTGTTTTCTTGAGATCTCAAACTAGGCTTTAAAATGAAGAAATAATAATGACAACAATTTTTAATTGTTAGAGCTGTAAACTTCAAAAACAATATTTATTTTATCAATTATACACTTTTTCCGCATAGGAGGGTAAACAGAGAGAGTTGTGGAACCCAACACTATCTGACCGCCTTGCTAGAGCGGGGATATAAAAAAGACATAATTAATCTTCCGAGGAGGGATTGAATACATAACCATTGGCTGACTCTTATCACAGTCACCCACTTATAAACTAGAGTGCCTCGGTGACCTTATTTTTTTTTGTAAGTAACTTTTTTTAACCAACTTTTTCTTTATAATTATATGAACTTTATTTATATAATAATATATCCTCTAAATTTTTACTGATAAAAATAGAAATAACTAAATTCCTACTCACTCTAACAGCATCAACATGAGGTCTAATATGTCCAGCGGCGGCCAAATCCAATATGTGTACATGAGGCAGGAGCTCCGTCGTCTCAGAGAAAGCAGTACGTTTCACTCTGGATATAACTGCTGCATTCTGATTATTCCATTTACTTCTCTCTGTTTCTCGGTAGCCTTCGATTGCCTAAAAAAAGTCATCAATAAATATACTACAACAAATATTTTTAAAGGCCATTGTGGCACAGCTTGCTTTAAACATAAAAGTTGTGGCTTCGATATCTATTTGGGTGAATTTATTGTTTTATTTCTTTGCTCTGGTAATAAGATAAAGTGCAGTGTTGATTTCCACCACCCAATACCATGGAAAACGTGATGCTGGAGGAATGAAGTATCTGAACACTAGGTTTCCTTTGTCTTCCCTGCTGTTAGCAGGATATAGCATTAGGCTGAAAAAAAATTATGACAATTTGGCATAATTTATATGAGTATTTTATCCGAGAAACTGGTATATATTATGTATAGCTTTCTAGTAGAGGAAATTATATTAAATTACTATTTATTATTTAACTATAACAACAGATCAATTTGTATCTGTCTTAAAAATGTTACCATAAAATGTTTTAGATAATTATGTTTATTTAAAAAACACTTATTTAATTATTATTAAAAATTGTAAAAAAGAAGATAATATAATTATTTAAATTAGAGAATTTTAAGCGTTTCTAATATTAATTTGACAAATACTATATTAGAATCAATATAAAATTTAAGATAAAAAAAATATAATGGAATTCCTAAATAGTAAAACAAAACAAACAAGAAAAATATACAAAAAAATAAGACTCACATTATCCCAATGATCAAACTCATATCTCATCCTTTTCAACTGTGGTTCCACTTCAGCGAGCAGTGCAGCCTCCTCCTCCTCACTCACAAAGTTTGGTAATATTCTCATATGCTGTAACACAGCAGAGCGAAGTGCCAAGTCTTCATCTGTTTTCCAAGATGGTAATATTTCTATGTAACTTGGATCTCCTGGAAACAGTAATCATTACAATTACAATAAAAAAAAAATATGATGAATCAATGTATTAAGTTATTAAGTGTTAATATTTAAAAAATAATAACATTAAAAAAAATAATAATATAAAAACATAAAAAAAATATATTTGTTTTTAAAATATGTGTATAATGTATTTTTTAATCAGACATTTTAACTGTAGCTGTAACTGTAGCCAGGGTATGAGTTTGTAGAAGGGACAGAGTTAAACAGAGGGATAATAATGTATTCAAAGATAATGACAAGCAGACATATTTGAGGCCAGTCGTGGCGCAGCGGCACAAAGTGTGATTGTAAGATTGACTGGTTGTGGGTTCAATCCTCACTCGAGGAAGTGAAATATTTACTTACATTTATATTTTCATTTCTTCGCTCTGGTGTCGAGGCAAAGCGGGGCGTTGAGTTCCGCCACTCAACATGCAATGACTTCAGAAGTTGGTGGAAAGTGGGGAACGGTGTGTCTAAACCAGAGGTTCCCAACCTTTTCTTGATCAAAGACCACTTCTATACCATTCTTGGTAGCTGGGACCACTATGCATATAGGTATAATAAAAAATAATTGTGATAATCAATCAAAAACTTCGCCTCACCATTCCCAGTAAAAAAAATAAAATCGTTCGCGGACCATACTTAGGCTTCTGCGGACCACTAGTGGTCCGCGGACCACTGGTTGGGAACCACTGGTCTAAACACTAGGTTCCCCCTGCGTACCCTGCTGTGTGCGGAATACAGCACGAAGCTGATTTAAATTCCTGCCTGTATTAGTATTGTAATGTAATAATCGTAGCTTTCATTACCTAAAGTCTTTTCAGCATCCACTTTAGTGCGAGAGGCGTCCACACTTAGATTTTTAAATAAAAATTGCAATGACGCTTTGATTTTGTAATTTCGCAAAACACTAAATGTTAACAACTGCATTATAATTGCTTTGGTAGCACTTTACAAAGTCCCACTAAACGTAGTTTTGATACTTTCAAATAACTTATAATAATTATTATGTAAATTAAAAATAACAAGAATAAAATGCAACTCTAACCTCAAAACAAAATATTTTGACATTACTTGACAATCAGCTGATAGTTGAAATCCTTATCGCTATTGGCGACCGGCCAATGTACAATTATTTAAATTTAAATTATATTGCATTTTGATAATAGATGTTTATTATTATAAATATTTGTTATATTATTAAATACTAAATAATACAAGTGAAAATATCTATATAAGGCATTTGAGTATACTGAACCTTAATCACAACAAGCAACCAACAACACTTATCTCAAATTATAGTGTGACTTTTTCAAAGTTTTATTAACATAATATTCCAAACAGTGTCCTATACAAGTGAAACATCATATTTAATCGTACTACTTAGATGCCCCCTGACGCAGCTAAATCTAGGTCAGTAGGTAGGTCACCTAGGAACATGGACTCACTTCATGACTTAATGAAAATCAATAAAGTGCAATCCCCGGAGAAGGGCGGCAATTACCAGCACCGCTGCCGCTGGAAACGATACAAAGTTATATGGCGAGGGTGCGCTCATCATGGATACGTTACCAGATGAAATGTTACTGCATATATTTAGTTTTATGTCAACTTACGAACTAAGCACGGTGCTTATAAAAATTAGTTGCCGATGGCAGCGTCTCATCAACCGGAGTGTCTTGAGGATACGGAGAGCGATTGACCTGGACAAGCTGTATGAGGGTCTGAAGGCAGTGATAGTTACTGATAGGGTGTCCCTGCTAGGTGATGCGTCCTCGCTGGTCACCTGCATCGTGGTCCTGGCACCAAAGCTGGAGGAACTCATTATTTCTAGGGATTATCCTCTAAGTAAGTCTATATAAATACTTTAAAAATGTTATTAGGCTTACATTGAACTCCTTAGACTTAATATAACAATATAAAAATATTTAGTCTAAGAGTAAGATCTACTTCATGAAAGATCCCATAAACCCAGCTTGATAACAATATAAAAAATATAAAAATAAACATAAAATGTAGTTCTTAATCTGTTTAATCTATTTTCTACTTCTATCATGCAATAGTGTCTAGTAACTGCATCTATTAAAGAGAAGACTATGAATATTTTGTCTGATAATTGAAAATATTTATTCTGCTTAACAGCAGATGGTAGTTATTGATTTTTTAAACTTAAAATGTTTACAACAAAGGCAAGTTATATAAAATAAAGACTCATGTTCATATATTTATTATAATTTGTGTGTGATATTACCAACATTTTAAAAAAATGACATATATCCACAACAATGTTTTGTATAATTTTCAGCTGATGAAGACTTCAGATACTTAACATATCTGCCGCACTTAAAACACTTAGATGTGTTTTCAAAAAAGAAATGTGTAGACAAAAACACATTTATAAATCCAAGCATTACCACCTTAGTGATCAATGATCCTATCGGAGTGGGCTTCTTAAAGAACATAGCTGAATCGAACCAGCTCCGAGGCTTTCACATATTTGGACGGTGCCAGTTCTTCCCCATCAGGGAAATGATGAATTTCCTTCAAGCTCAGGCTCCTTATTTGAGAGATCTCACTCTTAGATGTCCTGAGCTGACTGACGAAAGGTGAAAATATATATATAAATATTTTTAAGTTTTGCTCCGTATCTTGTATATAGCAGAACCTAGAGTATAGAGAACCTAGTGTTAAGACACTACATTTTCTACAAACCCACTTTTCTGGACTTTGCATGATAAGTGGTAGAACTCTATCAGAATGTGAAAATGAAAATAAATTAAATTTAGTTTTCCACAATGGCAATCATAAATGGGTTGCATCACATTTATGACTGAGTCAATTTTTTTGCCGTGCTTAACCTCGACACCACAGCGAAGAAATGGAAATATAAATTTAAGTAAATATTTCATCTCCTCGAGTGGGGATCGAACCCATAACCAGTCGGTTTTGCAGTCACACCTTGTGCCGCTGCGCCACGACCGGCCTCTTTTACTATTGTACCCGCATATAACAGGGTAGGCAGAAGGAACCTAATGTTAAGACACTCTGTTCCCCACTTTTCACCGAATCTTTCGAGGCATTACATGTGGCGGAACTCAACGCTAGCTTATACCTTGGTATCAGAGCGAAAAATTAAAATGTTAATAATTTCAACAAAACCATGTTTTTTCAAGTGCATATAGTTATTTAGAGGATACCAAAACACAAATAAACAATTTTAAAATTTTTGTCTGTCTGTCCTTCTATTTGTCCTTCTATTTGTAACGTTCGCACCAGCAAAACTGATTATTATGGGAACAACACTTAAATGTTTATAAATGTTAATTTTCAAACATTATCACTAATATAAGCATTAAAATTAAATGGAAATTTTGTATACCTACATTTTGTCTAATCATGCTGTATAATTAAATTAACAATACCCCGTAGATAGATATTTACTGAGCAATTTTTATATAGCTACTAAAAAAAGTACCAAAAAATGTTTAAAGTTTAAAAATATTAACCCTTTATTACTCAAGTCTTAAATTTTATAAAACATCAATATGGGATTAATGTGGATAAAAGTAAAATCAGCTTCACCTAGAGAAGAGGGAACCTAGTGTTAAGACACTCCGTTCTCCACTTTCTGCCGAATTCTGGAGGCATTGCGTGTTGAGTGGCAGAACTCAACGCCGTGGATAAAAGTAAAAAATAATTTTATGGATATAATAATTAACTGTTACGCCACGTTTGCTAATATTTTATATACTGTGCATGTTTTATGATGCTATTAAGCATATATTTAATGTACCTTCAAAAAACTTTTCTTTAAGAAAATATATAAATACATAAGGCCATTGTGGTCCAGGGTCGGCTGTGGGTTACATTCCCACTCGGGGGAATGAAATATTAGTTATAAAAATTTTCATTTCCTCCCTTTTGTACCAAGGCAAAAGTGCGGTGTTGATTTCTGCTACTCAGCACGCAATGCATCGGAAATTCGGCGAAAATGAGAAATGGAGATCTTTAACACTATATTCTCTCTGGCTACCTTGCTATATGTCAAAGTCAAAGTAAGAAGTTACATGCTTCATTTTTTGAACGTCAAATAATTTACCACCAGTTCACTAAAGTTAATGCCTCAGACCTGAGAAGAACCGGCGCAAGAAACTTAGCGGGATTTATTTTTTTAAAACAATTATACAAAATCCCATTTTAAGGTTTCTGACAATGATACTTTAAAACAGACTGGAGCGAGCATTTCATTCTCAAAGCGTGTTATCATTTATATAACCATTAATTTGGTAATAACCTTTAACACACAAACGTCTTTTCACAACTCTTTTAAATTGTGATATAGAACATTCTCGGACGTTTTCTGGGATCCTGTTGTACAAGCGTACACATTGTCCCATAAACGAATTACGGATTCGATGTAATCGGGTGTAATAAGTTTACTCTTATTTCTAGTATTGGTATTATGTACATCACCAATTTTGGCAAAATTTTTTTTATATTCTTCTTTATATATATAATACATAACATTTTCAAAAATGTATTGAGATACAACTGTCAATATATTTATTTCTTTAAATTTTTGCCTTAACGATTCTTTAGGGCCTAAGTTATAGATTGCGCGAATAGGCCGCTTCTGCAAGACAAAAATTGATTTAATACCGGCTTCATTACCCCAAAGTAGAATGCCGTAGGACATAATACTATGAAAGTAGCTAAAGTAAACAAGGCGAGCCGTTTCCACGTCATTTAATCGTCTGATTTTTTTAACCGCAAAAGCTGCTGAGGTAAGTCTATTCGCCAATCCATCGGTATGAGGTCCCCACTGTAATGTAAATGTATGTGGGTTACAACATAAAATAAAAAAGGCGAAAGTAACTACTTTTTGAATTAAGAGACGTATCAAGTTCCTCCATATAATGTCCTGGAATAATAAAGGATAGCATTATTACTACCACTGACAAATGTATCATTATCTACTGTCCATAGAACATGCCTATTTAATAGCATAATTTTTGTATAAACAGTTATTTCTTGGGATATAATTCACAGATATCGGATCATAGGGCAGTGTGCGAAGCTCGTCAACCTGCAGCTGTACACGTGCGCGTTGCTGACTAAGAATGGCGCCTCCTACTTTGAAAACCTGACTAATCTCCGCCGCTTACATCTGACCGGGACAACTATGGTGAGATCTAAACAGTGGTGATGTACTGTTTACATATTGTGATTGATTGTTTTAAACTTAGATAAAAAAAATCCATCCGTAATGCGATATTTGTTACTGCTAGAGTGTTTGATTTTGATCATGTTTTGTTTTATATTAAAGTCGCATAGTCTACTTTATAACTGAAACTGTTTTCCTAATGTGTATAAAAGTGTCCTTTCGACAGCTCCGACAGCGCGGGATGCACAATTTGGTGACGTCGCTGCCGCCTCACCTAGAGGAGCTCAACCTGAGCGGCTCGCACTTCATCGACGAGCACAGCG
>JAATLQ010022955.1:0-10539 GCA_013421005.1 Heliconius erato x Heliconius himera | reverse complement strand
TCTCTCCCTCTCTCTCTCTCTCTCTCTCTCTCTCTCTCTCTCTCTCTCTCTCTCTCTCTCTCTCTCTCTCTCTCTCTCTAAAGCAAAAAGAAAAACCAATGTCTTTGCCTTTAAAAAAAAAGACTATGTAAAATCTTGGTAAGTTGCTAAATGTCATGTTACTGTCTGCTTTAAAAATGTAGTAAATTGATGTACTTACTTGTTACGTACTGTAAAAAGAGACACAATATGTGAGATTTCAATTCCTCAAACACTGCGTCAGGTTTATTTATTTAAATAAAAAAAAACAGCTACACATTTTTTACCACACTATAGAGTAAGGTAAGGCTCTCAGATTTAGTGTCAAGACTGACACTAAAGCTGAGAGATAAAGTGGCGGAACTTAACGTCGCATGTGTCCTTGCTAATGCAGAAAAATGAATACGTGAGAAAACATACACCCATCGATTTTTTTAATTTAAATAGCAACTTAATACTTTATGTACAATTTACATAATATAATTATATATATTTTTAGCAGGAAAGGCAGAGGAAACCTGGGAACCCAAAATTAATTCAATGAATGCTAGGATGCATGGCGTGTTGGGCGGCTGAACTCGCGTGGAAAACAAAAATATTAAATATTTTATTTCCTAGAATGGGAATCGAACCCACAACCTATCTAAACCTAAATATATTAGTTAATTCAAGATTTTTTTAAGTCCATTCTGTAACATCACTAACGTAGTTGATTAAGTGAACTCCAGCCTAGTACAAGTACAAATGAGTCTTCGTATAAGGGCTTATAGTTTAGTTAGTTGTCATGTTATTTATAATACTATGTAACTAGTAGTACTGAGTTTGACATATCTCTAGGGAAATTAATGTACTACTTTCTATGTAACGTAAAATATAAATGATTAGATAGCGAGGCTGTCATTGCTCAGTAGAATAGTTTAACTCTAAGCATGGTGATTGCTGGTTCGATCCACATTCAATGGAAAATAAATTATTTTCATAATAAGTCGTGGCGCAGGGGCACAAGTGTGTGACAGTAAACGTGACTGGTTCTGGTTTTGGGTTCAATCCGTAGTCGAGGAAATGAAATATTTATTTAAATTTATATTTTCATTTGTTCAGTGTCGTTGGTGTTGGCGTTGAGTTTTGCCACTCAATACGCAATGCCTCCAGAATTCGGCGGAAAACGAAGAACGGTATGTCTTAACAATAGGTTTTCTCTGCCTACTCAGCTGTGTGTGGGATATAGTGTGAAGCTGGTAACGATGCAAAGCGCGGCGTGGAGTTGCGCCATTCAATATGCAATGCCTCCGGAATTAAAAGAAGAAGAAGAAGCAAAAATATATATTTTTTACTTCGCAGTAAAGCAAAAAAGTAGTTGAATTCCATTACGCAATGTCTCGATTTTTGGGAAACATCAACAGACAAAGTGTCTCGACACTTCGCGCTCTCTATCATTTTCATATTCAACATAAGGATATTTTAGAAATTAAAAAAAAAGACACTTTACTAACACAGTATAGCAAGTAAAACCACAAGCACGAACTAGTACAAATTTATTAACCTACATCTTAACTAACTTGTATAATATCTTGCGAAAATAATCAAATAATGTAAATTCATAACATCAACAGAATTTCTACGCAAATAGCGGTTCTAATTAACAAGTTGAGACACCCTTATTCTGTGTATTTTACATATATATGCGAACATACATACATACGTTCATACAAACATTTATATATATACATTGAATTAATTTTAACTGTTTATGTCAATCTTAAGTTAAGTTGTTTACTAGTTACATCACCATTTTGCTTAAGTAAGTACGAAATTGGCTATTATTAGAGCCATTCAGAAGATAGTTACAAAATATTAAATATTTCATTCCTCAGGAGTGAGAATCGAACCCATAACTGGCCTCAGAGTTGCTTAAAAAAATAATTAATTAATTTCAACAGCTCTTAAACGCTTGTAATTAAATTAGTGTTACAGTGATTCGACAGAATGTTAAAACAAAATGAGGTTACGTCCTCAAGATAACTCGTGGCTACCTGCCAGATAAGAAAAGACAGGCTTATTCATTTTTTCCAATTACATTTATTGATTATTAAAAATTTTAAAATGGTCGATTTTAAAATGAATATTAAATTGATTTCATAAACTAAGTTGTAAATAAAAAAAAAGCATTTTAGACGTAATGGTTGTGAGTTCGATACCTGGTTAAGTGTAAAATTATTTTACATATAAATAAAATGTAATAGTCTGTCTTTTACTACAATAATATTTTTTCAAATGCAATAATTATTTACAAGATACTAAAACATATTTTTTTTCCAATTAGCAAATTTTATATTTTATATTTCCATTTTCTGGTAACGACGCAAACCATGACGGATATGCAGAATACGGAGTAAAGTTAAAAAATATATAAATTCGTTCTACCAAGCAAAATTTGAACTCACAATCACGTTTAAAGAAGACGCTGTTCCACTGTACCATGAAGACATTTCACAAACACATTACAAATTTTTACTGATATAATTGGATAGAAAACATAGTAAAAATGACATGAAATCATGAAAAATTCACATAATATTTTACATCCATTATCATAAATCACTTGCCCAAGGCGTTAAGAACAAAAGTCTGGGGAATCAAACAAATAGCGCCATTTCCTGTGATCTATCAAATGTTGAAGATTTTGTCAAGGAACACGCTCGGATAGGGCTATTGTTGTAATAAAGGCGGGCAAGGCAGATCTTGACCTAAAGCATTTTATTATTAAAGGAGGTTCCTTTGAATTGAATTTTAGGGCTGAAATCGTAACCGGTCCTAGTTTAATTGTTGAGATATTATTTTCAGTTGTAGTTAATCATAATCAGCTTCACGCTATATCCCGCACACAACAGGGTAGGCAGAGGGAGCCTAGTGTTAAGACACTCCGTTCCCCGCTTTTTGCCGAATTCTGGAGGTATTGCGTGTTGAGTGGCAGAACTCAACGCCGCGCTTGCCTCGACACCAGAGCGAAGAAATGGAAATATAAATTAAAGTAAATATTTTATCTCCTCGAGTGGGGATCGAACCCACAACCAGTCGGTTTTACAGTCACATTTTGAGCCCCTGCGCCACGACTAGCCTCAATGATGTGATGTAAATGATAATAGTGCGAGTTTTTTTCCAAGAGAGTTCCCGGCTGTGCCAATCGTGTACACTAACCATGGCAATCGCAAACGATGACTACGCTGCTGCATATTATTATTTTTATGGCTTTAATTGCCAGATTTATATTCATTAAAAATCTTTCATTTTTAAAGAATTCATCTTCTGAAGAAGATGAATTTTGATTGAACGTTTTCTCCGCAAGCAATCTGTTCCTCACTTTCTACTAGAGTTCGAGATATTACGTCTTCAGAGGCGGAGCTCAACACCGCGTTTTTCTGTGCCAGAGAATAATAAAAAAATATTTTATTCCTCGATACAATGTTGATAGCAATGAGAATATAAAATATTGTAAATAAAAATATTTTCCCACAGACCGCAGTCATCCCGACACGTTTTTAAGCTTCCATTTAAATATACGTTGCAGTTCGCTCATGCGTATTTAATAACAAGAACAAAACCGCATTCGTATTTGTGAATAATTAACTTAACTTTTTTTTGCTTGTTGTTATAACAATACATGTATATTTAAAACGAACGTTAATAGTTCGTTTTAAATGTACTTATCAGCTTCACACTGTATCCCGCACACAGCAGGGTAGACAGAGGGAACCTAGTGTTAAGACACTCCGTTCTCCACTTTCCGCCGAGTTCTGGAGGCATTGCGTGTTAAGTGGCGGAACTCAGCGCCGCACTTTGCTTCGACACCATGAAATGTACTTATATTTTATTATAATAGAAATAACAGATGTTCTAACAAAAAAAACAGACAAGCGAGAATCGGGGTCGTCCGCCGAGGGTTCCGTACAAAAATTAGAAGTCTCAGGCTTTTTCTGAAATTTCGGCTCAGCTTAGCCAGAGCCCTTTCATTTGATATCTCATTTGAACAACCTCTAGATGCTAACTGTCAAATTTCATAATTATAGGTTAGCCAGAAGTACCCTTTTAATTTTAATTCCCTTTACGAGGTCTAAGGAAATACGTGTTTTTTTTTTCTTATAAACGGCCATATCTTTTTTTCAAGTAAATGTAGAAATATGTTTTTTCAGAAAATCCTGGGGCCGTAGACCTAAATATATTGTTTGAATTTCAACTCGATATCTCCAAGTTTTTCTGAAAAAGGGCTCTTAACAGAAAGATGGACACCAAAAGGGATCTATTAAGGGTTAATTTTTTCCTTAAAAGGTACGGGGCTCTAAAAAAGAGGCCGTCGTGGCGCAGGAATACGTGCGACTGTAAGTGCGACGGCGGTTGATTCGATGCTCTGGTAACGAAGCAAAAGGCGTCGTTGAGTTCCGCAATTCCGCATAAATACTCAAAGCTTTAAGAATTCAACAGAAAGTAGAGTACGGAAGTAAAGATTAAAAATATATATTAATATCATTTTATTCTCCGTTTCTCATGTGAGGCGGAATATTTTTTTAAAATCAATCTCGGGAAATATATATACCTACTATAACGTGTGTATTATTTTGTGACTTTATGATATTTCGTGGAAAATTGGGACACTATTCACAATAACCTACCCTAACCCACAACAATTAAAAAAATATTATGAAATTAATTTAAATCGAGATAAAGTACAAAGCTAATAAATCTTAATACTACCAATAAATAACAATACAATACTGTTTAATTGATTCATACTCATATACACGCATACGTTGCTGAGACAGAACTGCTACAAGGACATGACAGGTAATATGTCTTGGAACCAAGGAATGGCTATTGAGCTAGCCGAGATGGATGGGTTTCTGGCAAAATGGTAACAAGTTTGATACCCAGTAGGATGTAGTGTATATTTTGAATAGTTCTCAACAGAACTATATAAACATCCTATGTCCAAATGAATATTCAACGAATTTTAATTGTGTAATATTTTGCTTCTTCATAGGCACAGGTAGCCTAGTGTTATAATACTCTGTTCCTCATTTTCCAAATTTTACAGATATTGCGTGTAGAGTCGCGTAACTAAACGTCGTGTGCGTACCAGATAATGGAAATGAAAAGAAATTAAATGTAACAATTCTCCCGACTGCGGGTTGAAACTGAGTGGGGTATAATAAAAAAAATTAAAGTAAAGCAGTATTTTATATGTTTTGTTTTAGCTGCACGTTGTATCCCGTAAATAGCAAGATGGGCAGATGACAGATTTACACCAAATTCTTGAAGCATTGCGTGAGTGGTGGAACTTAACGCCGCGCTTTGCCTTACCAGAGCGAGGAAGTAAAAATTTTAAATATTTTATTCCCAAGAATGGGGATCGAACCCACAATCGTCGCATTTACAGAGGCGCGCTTGTTCATCTACGCCACGACGATCTGTAATAATAATAATATAACAAAATATTATTATTAGTCAGCACTTTGTATATTACAAAGGATTAATCAAACCTAATTAGGCAAAGCTTAGCTTATACTGTAGTGGTAAAACAATTACTGAATATATTGTATATAAACATTTGTATTTTAACAATGAAATATATATTTAAATTTTTACTTCCCTTTCTTTGCTCTGGTGTCGAGGTCAAGCGCAGCGTTGACTTCCGCGAGTCAACATGCAATGACTCCAGATTTCGGCGGAAAGTGGTGAAAAGAGTGTCTTAACACTAGATTCCTTCCGCCTACTCTGCTGTGTGCGTGATACAGTGTGAAGCTGAAGCTGTATTTTAACAATAATATTAGATAAATTCAACGCAAAGCTCAAAATAATTAATGTTCTTTACACAAAATATTCGTTATGTGTTGAAATCGAACCTACAAACTGTATAAGAGCAATTTAAAAATACGAACCGGTAAATGAACCTCATATTTATAGTTGGGATCGTAATGTTAAAACAATTCGTTCCTAATTCTTCATTTGTGAGGCATACTAAAAGGCGAAACTCAACCCCGCGTGTCCCAGATTTTTTCTACCTACCCTCCTATGTACGGTGTACGTCTTGAAAAAAAACTTATTACAGTGTATATAGATCCTAAATCCTTTTCGTATAATGAATTGTAAACATGCAAACAAACATGTGACCTAGGCTTTTGACTACAATATAATTTACTGTTATAAATGAATCATTCTTAGTAGAACAGAAACAAAATATCTTATTTTAACATTTTATTGTGTACTTATTATGTTGAAATTATTAAACATGATAAATGAAACTTTAAATGGCCGATAAAATAAAATAAATAAATTAGCTTCACGCTGTATCCCGCACACAGCAGGGTAGGCAGAGGGAACTTAATGTTAAGACACTCTGTTCCCCATTTTCTGCCGTATTCTGGAGGAGTAGCGTGTTGAGTGGCAGAACTTAACGCCGCGCTTTTCCTCCACACCAGAGCAAACCAATGGGAATGTAAATTTAAGTAAGTATTTCATCTCCTCGAGTGGGGATCGAACCCACAACCAGTCGGTTTTACAGTCACATTTTGTGCCCCTGCGCTACGACTGGCCTCCCAAATATATATAAAAACATATTTAAACTAAACGTATTTAACTTAATTATTTTGATTAATTAAAAAGGGAAATTTTAAAAAACAATAAATATAGGAACCAATTTTAAAAATTAAGCCGACTTCAAATACCTATTCACAATCTATGTAAGGTACATAATTATTTTTATGTTGTTTTCAAAAACTCGCAATGACTACTGAATCGATTTTAATGTGGAGTATTCCCAAAATTTTTATATACTACTAATTTTAATAACCTAGTGGTAAGATACTCCATTCCCATTAAGATAATTCCGTTCCCTACTTCCGTTCCCCCCGCCGAATTCTAGAGGCGTTACATGTGAAATTGCGAAACTCAACGCTGTACTTTGCCTCTCTAATAGTTACTATAAATGAAAATAATAAATATTTCATTGCCTCGAATGGAAATGGAACCCACAATGTCCCATGTCACGCTTACAGTCGTACCTTTGTACTCTGCGACCCACGACGGCCTCGATACACTTGCCCCTGGAGCGAGGAAATAAAAATAGTTCATTAATTCTATTTATTCCTCCAAGTGGAATCGAACCCAATACCGTCGCGCTTACAGTCAGATACTGTTGCAATGCGCCACGACACCATTGCGTGTTAGTCCCTGCCATTATAGCACATTAAACAACTTTAATTAATACTATAAGCTAATTGCAATAATCGTCAACATCTTATTGAAGCTCTCAATTGAGGTTAATCGTGCGAATTAATTTAATTAAATGGATCAATTGTTGAGCTAAGATAATGTAAATCTATACTTATAATAAATCTGTAGAAAAGTAGTTTCTGTACATTAAAAATATTTTAAAAAAAATTAGCCAGGGTGTTAAAGGATAATTAACAGTTGTTTATCTGTTTATGTGAACACTTATCACGTAAAAAGTACACAATAAATTTAAGCAACTTTTATACATAAAAATTACAAATAAATCAAAGTAGCTTTTAGTGTTTATTTCATTGTAATCGCTTCACTCTATCAAAAGATATAAGTATTTAAGTTTTCAAGAAGTTAATATTTGAGATATTAAAAAATCGATACAATAACGTAACGCTATCTATTGACAAAAATAGTAGGTACTAACGAATCTTGATACTCTTTCATACACGTAACGCTGTCACTAATTGCGATGGGATCTTAAATAGATGGCGCTGTGCATAAAAGAAAATATAGTTTGCAATGTTTACCGCTACACTCTATCAAAAAATAATGTACTTAAAGTTTTAAAGATATTTCTATTTGAAAAAAAAAAGAAACATACGCAATGATATCTATTGACTACACATGATACGTTACGTCTTACAAAGTAAACTAAATTGAATTGTTGGTGAAGATTATCTTCGTAACAGTCTAGCTTAATTCTTAATTATTTAACACGGTGATAAAGAATGACTTAATATTCAAAGAAATATTTTGAATAGGTTCTTCCGTCCGTTCGTTCGTTTATGTTATTAATATTTTTTTAAGAAACGTATAAAAAAATCACTTTTGGTAGCAACCTCTAAAAATTGTGTCTCAAGAAAAAATGCTCTGACTCTGTTTATAAAAATATCCCGCAGTATTATTTCATAACTTACAAGTGACACGTACCGACATTGCACTATTGCACCTGTATGTTGCATGTGTGTATGTGCCAAGGGTATTTTAGGGTACATACCTCAAAATTCTTATAAGATAACTTTGTTGTTTGTCCGTCTGTCCGTCTGTCAAGACTATTTTGTACAAGATCGGTTAAAGGTTAGATACCTCAATGTTCAAGTCTATATTCCCTTAGAGCACGAAAATCTATCTTCTAAATCATCGCAATCAAATGACGATGAAATATGAGAGTTTATGCTTTGTTTTTTGTCGCATTTTCTATCATAACTATATTCCCGTTGATATACAATTTCGAAATTTGTTAATAAGTTAAAACTTACGGCACGTATAAAGGAATTGCAAAATTATTTTTCAAAAATTGACTACTTATTTGTATTTGTGTCACAGAAAAAACCATTAAGTACAAATTTTAATCTGTACTTAAATTGATACAAAATGACAACTTAATTAGTTATTCTTTTGGTGTATCTCCTTTCATGAAACTGGTACGAAACTCTCGGGGCATGAGTACGACTTGAACTTGACCGAAAATGTTAATTATTTTATAGATTATATAAAAATGCCAAAAAAGTGTTTTCTATGTATATTCTGTATACCAATTATATATTTAACTAATAATGTTACTAATTTAAAAACTGTACAGGAGCTAATAATATCGTGAGTACTTATCCAAATCAATTAATTAATAGTTAAGGCTGTTTGTAATATCTATATTTCTTAAATGAATAATCATGTAATTCAAGCGGGCAAAGCTGCGAGCAGGCAGCTAGTAGTAAATAAAAATAATAAATAAATCAGCTTCACGCTGTATCCCGCACACAGCAGGGTAGGCAGAGGGAACCTAGTGTTAAGACACTCCATTCCCCACTTTCTGCCGAATTCTGGGGGCATTGCGTATTGAGTGGCAGAATTCAACGCCGAATTTTGCCACGACACCAGAGCGAAGAAATGGAAATATAAATTTAAGTAAATATTTCATCTCCTCGGGTGGGGATCGAACCCACAACCAGTTGGTTTTCCAGTCACACTTTGTGCCGCTGCGCCACGACTGGCCTCCATGTAAATTAATGGCTTCTATATTAGTTCTTTCAAGTTGGAATTTACTTAAAATACATGTTAAAAGTTTACACAAAGGCCAAAAGCCTTATTGAGATTAAAACTCACTACATATAAATAAGAAAAATATTTTTTTCCAAATATTTTGAATTTAGTACAGTTGATTTCATTTTCTTTCATTGTCATTATTTTTCAGTGTGTGTGTTTTTTATATTTCACTTCACTCTGTAGCCCGTATATAATAATGTAAGCAGAAGCGCATAGTGTTATGACACTCCGTTACGTCTGCTCAATTTTCGAGAAGTATAATAGGACTGCATGTTGAGTGTGGGAAAGATGGAGAAAGGCGAAAACGGCAAAATCTATTTTTTTTTGCTTCCCGCTGTATCCCTTACATAGCAGGGTAGGCAGATGGACACTACAAACCAAATGTCCCACTTTCCATTAAGACATTTCCATTCATCATTTTACGCCAAATTCCAGAGGCATTGCGTATTAAGTATCGGAACTCAACCCCGCGTTTTGCCTCGTTACCAGAGCGAGGAAAATTAAAATATTAAATATTTCAATGAACAATGATAAAACATAAATCTTGTTTCTATATAACATGCAATATGCATCTTATTCGGCTTATTAAGAAACACTGTGTCCTAAACGAAATTCAAGTCGTACTTTGTATGAACAGATCCTCCCACCTACAGTAGTCACTCGAATGAATTTGAACCCAAAGCTGTCACATCCAGTTACCTGGCAACAATCATCAATGATGTATATGAAAAAATATTACTTCCAAAATATTAATAATTCAAAGCAACAAACAAAAATATACTCTATTTTACTTACATACAGTCGAAATTACTTTAAAACGACATCCAAAAATGTTGGTCCCATAAAATAATGATGAACCTTCAAAAATATAATATCTTTAAAAGCAATCGGCCGGTTAATTAATTAACCAAGCACTATGTAAAGGGGTGGCTATTAATTTTATACCACTTTTTCCACTCCAATTTATTTATTTACTTAAATCTTAACCTAATACAATAATGGCTTATATATTAATGGTATGACAATTTTGAAGGTTAAGCTAACAAATTTTGATAAAACACTACCCTCCGAACTAGTTTTACTGTATGACGGTAGGATAGTATTCCTCGCATGATTGTTTACTTACTTCATGTAGTATATGTAAAAAGTTTAGATGCTGCCACTTATTGGTTTAAATTTTCTTAATAATTATATCACTAA
>JAATLQ010022951.1:12029-39592 GCA_013421005.1 Heliconius erato x Heliconius himera | reverse complement strand
TATTAGTTTAGAACTCCAGATTGTCTATAGTAATATTGACGTTAGAGACTCACTTACAACGTGAACAAATATTACTTAAACAATTGTATCAGATTCCCAAATAATCCCTACCTCACATAAGTTTTCATGTAGATCCATGAAGTTGGATTAAGCCGACGGCGCGCTCCAGTGACGAATTCACGACGTCATAATTCTGTAAGGGACGCTGCAAGGTTCATTTCACAATTTGGTGCTTATTAGCCGTCGGTTTAGCCTTAGAGGTGAGTATTCGTTGTGTCCTTTATTTTTTAGTTTTATTATTATGTAAATATTAATATTATAGATATTTGTGATAGTTGGTATAATTTATATAATTTTTTTAGCTTCACGATGTACTCCGCGAGTAGCAGGTAGGCAGAAAGAGCCTAAGAACCTAGTGTTCAAATACCACTTAAGACACTTCGGTTCCATACTTTCCGCCGGTCGGTCAAGCTCAACTTATTTATTTGTTGGATCGAGATACAGTTGCGGACATATATACTAATTATAAAATCTATACCAGTTTATATAGTTTGCTTCGACGCGGTAAACTCTTGTGTGATCATCTTTCGATGTGACCACGACATTAATGTCGTGGTCACATCGAGCTGCAGATAAAAATTAGTTATTTTTATCAGCTTCACGCCGTATCCCGCACACAGCGGGATATGCAGGGGGACCTACTAACCTAGTGTTAAGACACTCCATTCCCCGTTTAGATTAAAATTAGTTATTGAGAATAGAAAAAAAGTAAGTAATATAAAACTTTCATTCTTAATGTTGGCTCTAGTGTCTCTTTAACACGTCCACTGCAGGACTGATTTTCAAAAACTTTCAAATTTATAGACAGGTAATATAACAATTCGTTCGATACTTCAAATTATAGAAATTCGTTCAAAGCATTTCGTTCGATACTTCTTCCCTAATTTTCCATGTATAAAAATAAAAAATCGAGGTCGTCGTGGCACCGTGGGTCAACACAACTCTCAACGTGACTACTGTGGGTTCGATGCTCAACAATTTTTATTTCTCTATCTTAGTAGACAACCCGCGACATTGAGTTACGCCAATAAATGCGCAATGTCTCGAATTCGGATGCAAAGTTAGGAAAAGGTGTTTTAACATTAGGCTTCCACAATTTATTCTGTTATATGGAAAAAGCTTAAAGCTGCAAAAAAAAATCTACAACAAGCATAATAAAAATGGGAGTCAATTTGAAAATTTATGCAAAAACATGGACCATCCAGTCTGCTCCAGCACAATAAATTTTACATATTACACAAATATTATGCAGAAAATGTATCTAATATTAACCACGCATAGCTATTGTGTACATCTGTACACACCGAAGTAAAAAAGGCACCCGCAGAATATTTGCAATTCAAATTCGCGATTTCTCAACGGCGTGTAAATATTTTGTTTAGAAAATGACATCCAGTTTTGTTTTTGCTATTGTGGATGTGGAAACGCGCGCAGTACACAATGCTTATACTCGTAATTAAATATTCGTTCGCTGATTTTGAAACGGTTTCATAAAATTATGTTGTTTAAATGAAGGATATTTTTATTTTTTGTTCAGTTTTGACATGTTTTATTTATTTAGCCCAATTTTCTAAATATTGAACGTTAAATGTAACTCAACGCTGTGCTTTGTCTTGCTACAAGAACGAGGACTTAAAAACAAATCATTCACCCGAGTGAGAATCGAACCCACATACGTCTCGTTAGCTAGTTCGCCGGATTCATTTTCATTCTATTTGGTTATATAAATTTATATTCACCATTATTATAACGATTTGGTATCGATGTTTAAATACATTATAATTAGCCAAATATTTCACAAGTCAATTAAATAATTGGCACATTATGAACATAGATGACATTGAGAGGCACAAGCGTGCGACTGTAAGCGCGATATGTGAGTTCGATTCCTACTTAAGAAAATGAAATATTTCATATTTTCATTTTCTCGCTCTGGTAACGAGGCAAAGCGCGGCGTTGAATTCCACCTAGCAACACGCAATACCTAAAGAAAATAGCAGAAAGGGGGGCACAGAAGTGTCTTAATTCTAGATTCCTAATCTGATAATCTGTCTAATCTACTATATGCGGAATGTACCGTGAATTTAAAAAAGCTACATTTATGTACGCTGTATTTCCCAAAACACAAATAAAAACAAAAAAATATCTCGATATGATTTTTAATTTATGAAAATCTGTGAACAATAACCTCTGGATGTAGAGGCCGTCGTGGCGCAAGGGTACAAAGTGTGACTGTAACGCGTTGGTTGTAGGTACGATCCCCACTGGAGGCAATGAAATACCCATTTCAATTCAAATTTGAATATTTTCGCTCTGGTGTCATAAAAAATCTGTTGTATCCGGGATACAACGCAAAGCTGATTTTTTTATATACATGACTGATAATTTCCTTTTCGTGAAGTCGGTTAAAATAAATTAATCTTTTATACGTCTTTAACCTTTTATTTTCATTGAGGCCAGTCGTGGCGCAGCGGCACGAGGTGTGACTGTAAAATCGACTGGTTGTGGGTTCGATCCCCACTCGAGGAGATGAAATATTTACTTAAATTTATATTTCCATTTCTTCGCTCTGGTGTCGAGGTTAAGCGCGGCGTTGAGTTCTGCCACTCAACACGCAATATTTCCAGAACTCGGCAGAAAGTGGGGAACAGAGTGTCTTAACACTAGGTTCTCTCTGTCTACCCTGCTGTGTGCGGGATACAGCGTGAAGCTGATGTCTTTAATCTCTGAACTATATTTATTCTATGTAACTCACATTTAGCTTCCTGTAAATTAAGCCTGAGTTTGAACTTGTAATCTATTAATAGCATAGTTCAGCTATGTGCAAACCTAGTTACTTCAGTACAAGCTAAGTAACGTGAATTGTGTTAGCGTAAAGTGACCTAAATGTAGTATAATCAGAAGGTCACAAGGAAATGTTCCAAGTCTATTTTAATCATAGTTTTTTAGAAACCACCTCTCGGAAATCGTAGTCGCTTTGACATAATATATTAATTAATGGTCAGAATCAAAATATTTATTACGCAGTGAGACCGTTACAATAACTTTTATATCTTCAATTATATTATGTTCTCTTATGGTGATAAGGAAAATAGTGTTAGATAAACACTATGAGGAAAAAAATTGAAGCTGCGGAGCTGCAATTAAACTAAAATGAACATTTTATAAATAGTACCTACCATAAAATATAGACAAATGTATTGTAATAATTGAACAAATGTATTTCAATTAGCTTTGTAACGTTTCAAAGACCTCCTGATGACCTGATTAACAGTCTGTACTATTCAATTGTTTCAATACTACTCTAGTCTATACGATACGATGTTAGTAAAAGGTGTTTAATGAATTGACTTCTGTTTTAGTACTTTATTTTTTACAGAGCTATAATAAACTTTTAAATAAATGCATCTCTTGCTTTTTCCTGCCTAGCAAGATAGAGCGAACCTCGTATTAACACGCTCCATTCCAAAGTTTCTGCCCAGGCTTCGAGGCACATCGTGTTGAGTGGCGAAATTCAACGCCGGGCCATGCCAAAGTGTGGAAAGGAAAAAAAATCAATTTTCCCACTGGGGATTTTTTTAGTGTACAGATTGCAATGCGCCACAATCGTATTTTTATTATATTTGTATTAATTATACATAAATAAGCAAAATGTTATATTATTCTATGATATAAATCATCAGGGATCATCTTATAAGCTGTTCAAGGAATTCTAAGTGAAAATGAAACCTTACTGCAAGTGATGAAATATGACAACAAAGTCGGTGTCCAATGTAATTAATCAACTATCCTGTACCGAAATTGTAACGCTCAAAGTAGGTATTTTCCCGAATCAAAACGACAGTGTGGACTTAAAAGATATCTTTACCATAAAGATACATATTTTGTTAGTGTTCGCTATTTTAATTAATCAAGTTTACATATCTATCGTTAAATACATTGTTATGCTCATTTTCATTGTTCATGATTTTTAAAATGAATTATTAAAAATGTTATTCCCCGAGTAGAAATCGAACGCCACAATTCTCGCTTGCCTTGCACCATGACGGCCTCGAGAGTTTTACCTGTTTAAAAATTAAATGAATGGTGTTTTAATATGTCTTTAAAACAGAAAAATTTCTGCCAATTCAAAATAAGCCACTAATTTGTATATTGTAGCCAAAGTATAATATTTTTTAAAATATATATTATTTAATAATATTATGTCCTTTCTAATACCTCTAATAATATGTGCACAAAGTTTATGTTCGTTCGCTGATAGTTTGGTTGCGTAGTTTTGTCGTGAAAGCGTAACAAACAAACTTACAAATTCAATCTTATTCACATTAATAATATAATAAGTGTAATGATTTTATTTTTATAAGTTTAAATATTCGCAATAATTTATTATAAATATGTAAATCAACCTCTTTGTTTAATAAAAAGATGTTTTTAAAAATAAGTAACATTAGTTAATAGAACTATTACCAGTGGACACTACTAAAATGACGCTTTATGTGGTAGGAAAATTCGAGATATACTTTTAGACTTGGGGCGGAAGAAGAAAGAGATCCTAGAATAACATATAATTTCGTTACATAAGCATATACATTGTACTTATTTATATATATGTTGATTTATACCGTGATAAGGTTTTTGTATCGAACGCCAAGTACTATAGCTGCCAAGTGTTACGCGTACATAATCTTAATAAGCTTATATTACATAAAGAAAAATGTTTACAATAAAACGGATTTAGAATGGGCCCAAGTCAGCTAGAAGGAAGTGTCCATAGGAAAATCATAAATTTCTTCTTCGGTATACCCTTAGGGAAATGTGGTAACCGCACATTACGTATTTTCTAAAGGCACGGACTTCGAAAAGGTCTTTGTCGTCCATAGAAAGATCTTTCCAGAATCTTATGTGTCAACAATAGAGCTGTTACAGTGTATATTACTGAGGTCGGATTTATTATTTTAAAGTTTAATAATGTATTTTTTGTTGTGGTTTTGTTTGATTACTGTAGGATAGTTTTTGTTATTTCTTGAATATTTTATAGTAAACGAAAGTCTTTTTGTCTTAGACAGAATTTCGTTTTTTACAGTAGTTTTTAGTTTTCGTTTAAGTTTATTTGCTATTATCTTCATAGACATCAATCACACGATGCCTATATATTTACTTTATTTATTTAGGTTTTTTTTTCAATTTTGCATCTTAACTGTGCGTGGCACCTTTAAGATGCTAAATTCAGGTTATATATAGTACACACAACATCATTGGCAAACGATCGAGATCACTTCGGTGATTGTCAATATTGGTACAAGTTAGCTGATGATTTATGGCTGTTCCTAATTACTTTTAGAGCATTTGCAGAAATTCCGGTAAGTTACGAGTACTTTCGACTAAAACACGTGTCTGATATTGTAAATCAAGTATCAATTCCTTAATTTAGCTTGATATATTTTTGGTTATAAGCAAGATCGTTTTTTCTATCTTTGAGGCCGTGGTCGTGGAGTTGCCGCACAGCGTCTGACTAAATGCTTCGGTTCTGGGTTCAATTCCCACTTGCAGAATAAAAACGCGGCTTTGAGTTCCGTCTCTTATGTTATGTCTTGAAAATTAGAAACGGACTGTCTGAATAATAGATTCCCCCAATATCAAGACACTCCGTCCCTAACTTTTCACCTTATTTTAGAGACATTTTATGTATAGTACTGAAACTTTATCCACCCGAATCTAATCGAATCCAACCACACCAATTTATTCAACTACTAAAAGTAATTCATATTAGAAAATACGTTGATTATATTATTACTGTTTCGGACAGGTAAAAAATTATCATAATTAAAAAAACGTAACACTATTTAAATAATATTTTTTCCAAAACTAATGATTCATCTATTATCATACTGGCTGTGTTCAAATATTTCTATATTTAAAATATTTTTATATATTTTTTTTAAATTAATAAAAAAAATACAAAAAAAAATTGTCGCAACTTTATTGCTTGCAAACCAAAACAAACGACCGTCGCGTCACGATAGCCACTACGGCACTCTTATACGGCAAAGTGGTATAGAAATTTAGGCGAAATTTGTCAACAGCATCTGGTACTTTACTTTAAAAATGGTTCTCCATTTGTCTCGTCGAAACACTAGCTGATCAACTGAGGTCCCTATAGTATTCCTCGCATATTTCAATAATGGAAGTGACAAAGGATACAATTCTTCACGTCTCGTAAGATATAATGCTTTCTCTCTTTCAATAATTAAGTTTAGCGAGTTTAGCGAGTTTAGTTTAGTTTAAGCGACCAGTTGCGGCCCAGGGGTACAAGGTATGACTGTAAAACCGACTGGTTGTGGGTTCGATCCCTACTCGAGGAGATGAAATATTTTATTTATTTCTTCGCTGTCACTGTCACTCAACACGCAATGCCTCCAGAATTCGGCAGAAAATGGGGAACGGAGTGTCTTAACACTAGGTTCCCTCTGCCTACCCTGCGGTGTGCGGGATACAGCATGAAGCTGATTGTTTTTTATTTTAAGTAGTTGGCACAGTATATGGAAGATAGTCAAAATAATCATATAAGTAGAACAAAGTTAATAGAATATTATTTTACTTCATATTTTTGCAGGTCCTCGATTTTTCCCTCATAAAAGTCTAGGCCGGGGGAACCTAGTGTTAAGACATTCCCACATTTCAACTAATTTTTGGAACATTCCTTCTAGTGTGGAAGACCTGAGATAATATATATTATATTATAGGTACGGGATGTGGGTTCATATTCCACTCGGGGGGATGTATTATTTTTATTTCCAGGAACTGGTAATACGCATGGCGTCAAGTTTAGCAGCTCAACAAGCAATGCTTTACTCTCTACTCTACCAGGTTAGACTAAAAAAATATGAAAATAATAACTAATGTTTTTTTATAGAGTGTATTAATAAGACAACAAAACAAATGATTTTCGACGGCAACTAGCTTTGGGGAAATATGGTAACCGTACAGCTCCTTTGTGAAGCAATGGTTGTAGGTCTTTGTGTCCTAAAACGGCCTCCAAGAATCCACCTCAAGGGAAGAGTGTCATTGTTAAAATACTTTACATAAGAACCCCAATTTGTTTAAATATACTGTTTTATTACTTCTTAATTTTTTTTATACAATTTTTTATTCTTTTCTTACTATTCTGTGACTGTAATTGCGATAAGTAGTTTGCTGGTTGCCCACTCGACGAAATGAAATATTTAATACTTTAATATTATCGCTCTGGTAACGAGGCAAAGTGCGGCGTTGAGTCCCGACACTCAACACGCAATGCATCCAAAATTCGGCGGAAATTGGGGAGCGGAGTGTCTTAAAGGGAACTGAGTGTCTTTACCCTAGATTCCTGAGCTCCTTCCTACTGCCTACTCTATACTCTATATGTGGGATTGATTGATTTGATTTTTTTAGCTACTCGCTGAAGCTAAAAAAATAAATCAAAGTTCCTACCTGATGGCAATCAGATTCTAACAATTTATTGCAAACGAGTAGATTATTGAGTGAAGTCCACTGTCATCGTGCATCTCGGATGATTCATGGGTATTTAATGGCTTTCCGATTACTGTATAATATAGAAATCATAATGTTGTAGGTAGTATTTGATCGAATTGTGATTGATATAACACTAATTGATAAATCTTTTATAAGTTTTGTTTCATATACTTAAATATTGTTGTATACATTTTCTAAGCTTCACGCTGTATTCCACGATTACCGGGGTAAGCAGAGGGAACCTAGTGTTAAGGTATTCAGTTTCTCAATTTCCGATACATTGTGTATGGACTGACAGAAATCAACGCCGGGGTTATTTATTACCAGAGCGAGATAATGAAAATAATTCAATCCCCCAAATGATGATCGAAGTCACTACCATCATATTAATAGACAATGTAATAAGACTTAAATTACAATCAAAATACGCATAATACAATTATTTACCATACATATATTGTAGTACCTACTATACAAGTAAATAAGCAGCTAGCAACGTTCCACTGCACTTCGAAACTCAATTTATACCTTATCTACAAAAACTTCCGAAACATGTATAGCGCGCATATACAAGTACTATCGACTGAAACTAGAAAACGGTGTATATCTGTAAATTTGCCAGCTTTGTTTCAAATAAAAACTTTTAGTAACTAACAATCATTTGGTTATTTGGTTTACACAATTCAAAATAGTAAGCAAATAAGCAATATTCTAAACTTTTTTTAGCTTTACGCTATATCATAGACATAGTAGAGTAGGCAGACGGAACCTGGGAAGCCAGTGTTAAGACACTTCGTTTTCTTTAAGGCATTTTGTTCCCCATTTTCCGATAAATTCTAGAGGCATTGCGTTGAGTGACTCTCAACGCCGAGCCGCCGCCTTCGCCGAGCTTTGGCTTTACCAGAGTGAGAAAATGAAAATACTTATCAATTATTTCAGTTCCTTGATTGGCAATTATTTAATTTCCGGGAGTCATACTTGCTTTTTACATGACTCTTTAAGTGAGTCAACCCTATCTCATATTCGTTCACCTATTTTACTTAATGAGTCATAAAAAAGATTCAAGATATGTGCATAATTTGTCAATATTTACAACCGTGTTAAAAGATGATACGTTTCCAAACAACCTATAACAGCAGCAAATGGTCCCTTTGTGTAAAATAATACTTCTAAATAGCCACGGTTTGGTGATAGATGGATACAAAAGGGTGCAATATATAAAAGTTGTTGAGCCGTCGAGTCAAGAAAATATTTTATAAGATAGAAAGTAATAAATATAAGATAAGATGAGAATAGATGAAGTGTGAGGATGCTTTTGTTATGGATTCGATTCCCATTCTAGAAAATTAAATATTTAATATTTTCATTTCTTCGCTCTGAAGTCGAAATAAAACAAGATGTTAAGTTCCACCACTTAATACGCAATGTCGCCAGAATTAGAGAAAAATGGGAAACGGAAGTATCTAATGGGAACGGAGTGTCTTAATACTAATTTTTCAGTTTCCCTCTGCCTACCGCGCTATGTGCGGGACACAGTGTAAAGCTAAAAAGAGCTATGAATTATATAAAATATTTTTTAAGAATGTGTGTGTGTCTTTTTATAATAAACGGTAAGGTTATAACTGTTTCTTTTTACTTTTCTCAAAATTATTATTAATATTTTTGTATTGTCACCTGATTTACATAATATATTACGATTGAGAAATTTTAAGATATTATATAAATTAGACCTTAAATATACCTGAAATGACGATTTTTGTTAAGCGCAGTTAAGCTTTTTGTAAAACACTAGCGAAGCTACTAGTAAGTACCTGCGGCTTCACCTGCGTTTTTATTGGAAAAAAATTAAGAGTTGGACGATTTGGAATACTATTAACGTTATATAATTTAGCCTTGTAGTCCACTGCGATAAATGGACTATCCGACACAACAAGAATTTTCAGTCCCAACCAGTAATTTTGGAGATTAGTGAATTCAACCAAACAAAATATTCTCAATAAATCATTATTTTTATTTTGTTTTCCATTTTCAGAAAATATAATCAGGGTAGGTAAGCGCACTTGCTTAAAGTACCAACTGCAAGTAACAAACAGCTTAAGATAGTTGTTCAGATAACATTCAATCTTACGGACGCGAGACAATCGCGATATCCCAAACTGGTAGCGGAGTCGGGACCGTACAGATCTGGTGGTAGATACCACGTAAATGGTTGTATTTTATACTGTATTCCTTGTTTTGAATGTTATCTTGTAGAAAAAAGTTACATTTAAAAGGTTTGGTAAAAATAAAATATTTTAAATTAATTTCATACATTTTTTTGAGTTGGGAGTGAAATAAGATTTCAGTTTTCCGTAGCAAATTCAAATAAATTTTGTTTAATATAAATGTACGTATCTCTTCCTTTTTTTACATTTGCCTTAGAAAAATGCATACGGAGTGAACAAACTCTCTTTGCTCAAATAAACTGGGAAAATAAAAATATCTACATAAATGTAGTAACGAAACTTAGCTATCTTGAACCTGAACCTTTTGGAAACCTTCTAAGGCTGCTAAGTCATACGTTCTTATCGAACTACGTTGAAATACTTATACGTTTGTTTTAACTTATTTATTCCAATAGATGTGCTATGTTCCAATATATATACGTTTCCAAATATTTTCCTTTTCTTCATGTGCAAGAAAAACTTTAAATATTTAAATAGATTAGCGCTCACGACCACTTTCTGAGTCACTTCGACATATCCTAATTGTGTAAGAGGGACATTAAGAGAGTGAGTAACTACTCTACCCACGGACGGTAATATCGCTTCTTCTTCCCTCTGTCGACCCTGCTGTGACCGGGATACAGCCTCAAGCCTTTTTACTCAAATATAAAACGTATTGAAGCTATGATTGTAATATACATTTCAGTGTTCCTAAAAAATTCACTGGTTCCTGAAAATTGTCCGTCCGCAACTTTTTACACGTAGAATTTATGATTGAGTTAAAAAAGAGAGAAAAAAACTGATTGCGATATAAATTAGTAAGGTCGTTGAGCCACTATGAAACGTACTTTAACTGTTAATTTTGAACATAGAGTGTACGTTTGACGCTTCTTTTATAAATTCAATTTGATTTTGACAAATAATATCAGTTCAAGGCCAGTCATGGCGTAGGGGCACAGAGTATGACTGTAAACGCGACAGGTTGTTGGTTCGATTCCCACTCGGGGAATGTAATATATAATATTTTCATTTCCTCGCTCTGCTCGTATCTGCTTTGCTTGGCAAAGCACAGCGTTGAGTTTTACCACTACAAGGCTGGAAATGCCTTGATAATTCGGCAGAAAATGTAAGACGGATTCTCTTAACACTAGGTTTCGTCTGCCTACCCTGCTGTCTGCGGCATACAGCGTGAAGCTAAAAACAAATAAATATTTGAAGAGTTTTAATTTACATAACTACACCTGTAGCTACTGCGGACATTACTTTATAAAAAAACCAACCAAACAAATCGTAAATATTACACGTGAACATAACACGAACCCATTAGTCTCGAATTCCTGCCTCTTTACAGTAATGCTCCAAAAAAGGGTAAATTTCCGTTTTCGGTATTCCATTTAAAATATAATGCTTGGGGTAAAGAGATATAAACAGTAATACAAGTGGGCGATAAAGGTTAATTGCGAAATGAGTGTTAAAATTTAGTCTTATAAATGAGTTAAAAGAATATTATAATATTAAAACTATTAGGTATATGTTAACACGCCTTGGTAATGAAATGTTCGCTCCGGTCTATTTCAAAGTATCATTGTCACAAATGTTTAAATGTGTTTTTGTATAATTTATTTTAATTTGAGGCCAGTCGTGACACAGCGGCACGAAGTGACTGTAAAACCGACTGGTTGTGGGTTCGACCCCCACTCGAGGAAATGAAATATTTACTTAAATTTATATTTCGATTTCTTTGCTCTGGTGTCGAGGCTAAGCGCGGCGTTGAGTTCTGCCACTCGACACGCAATGCCTCCAGAATTCGGCAGAAAGTGGGGGACGGAGTGTCTTAACACTGCCCTGCTGTGTACGGGATACAGCGTGAAGCTGATTTAAAAAAAATCCTTGTTTCTTGCGCCGGTTCTCAGGTATGAGACATTAACTTTAGTGATCTGGTAGTAAATTATTTGGCGTTCAAAAAATTAAGCAAGTATCTTATTTTGAATATTTTTTTTTGACTTTGACTATAATATGCGGCGTTTAGTTTTGCTACTCAAACTGGAGCGGAAAATGAAGATAGTCGCATTTTGAAATAAGGCTTCTTTTGCTTATAGAGATTATGCGGTATAAAGCGTGAAGTTGGAATCACGTCAAACTTTTTGTACAAATGTTGCTTCTTTCACACATCATATCCCAAGAAAATGATAATAATTAAATATTATATTTATTTCTTTGTTGATTTTTTTGGCTTCACACTGTATCTCGCACACAGCCGGATAAAATTAGGATAAATTTAAATTAGTAGAACAAACCTGGGAATCTAGTGTAAAGACACTCCGTTTCCTTTAAGACTCTTGCGTTCCCCACTTTTATCGAATGTCAAATACTCGAGGTATTAATGGCGGAACTCAACGCCTCGCTTTGCCCCGTTACCAGAGCGAATAAATTAAAATATTAGGTAATTAATTCTCCTGAGTGGAATTCGAACCCACAACCGTTGCGTTCATAGTTGCAAGAATTGTTGCGCGCAGGAGTGCGCCACGACAGCCTCATTATTGATGATTAATAAAAAAAAGATATTAAGTATTTCACGAATGCAGATTAAATAACGACTTTGAATTATTCATTTTAATGGCGATAATATTTATTGTTTATTAAACGTTGTTTTAAATAATTGTGAATAATGTATGTAATATATTTATATTTAAAATATACATTTATGTAATGCCACATTCTGTTTTCATTTAATTTTTTTTTATCTATGTTTCATTGACATTGATTTTTTTAATGTTTTCTATTGTGATTAAACATTATTCTTTATCGCATATTTTCTACAAGTCTCTATCGTTGTTTCATAGAAAAAAAACAAAGAGTAACACTGCACTAACAACTGGTATTTCTCTAATTCCAGCCCAGTTGAGTAGATTTAAATTAAACAAAAATTAGATTCTCTTATTTCAAAATACTAAGAAAGTACACAACGAAACAACACCAGCGAAATAACTGAACTAATTAGCATTTTTGTCGGCCATGAATTTAATTACAATACAAGATTGCGTTTTCGTTTCACAAATAGCGACAGGAGGTTTATTTATAGGGACATAAATGAAGGAGTTTATTTGGGTTTATTCTGGTTTATTTAAGATGCAACAAAATTTACAAATTTATTTGAGTAGATGAATGACGTGGTAATGGAAATAGACGGGTGAATAGAAACAAAATTAGGTCGACCTGTGGTAGTTTTGCTTCATTCTATCAAAGTACCACCGACGACACAGCTTTGCCACATTTATTTGTCACTCAGTAAATAAAATTAGCAAAATATATAAATTTAAAAGCGAGGTAGTGATATAATAGGGTCTTATTATATCACTACCTCGTTTTTGAAAAGTTTTCAGATTTACGTTGTATTTTGTATGTATCACTGTACTTTTAGGGTACCTAGTGTTAAAACACTCCGTTCCCCACTTACTGTATTGAGTGGTAAAGCTCAATGCACCTTGTCCTGTTACCAAAACGCGGAAATGAAAATAAATAATAAAAACATTTATCTTTAAATAATAATAAATAAATGAAAATATTTATTCACCCGAGGGGGCATGAAACTCACAGCTTTCGCTTTACACTCACACGCTTGTACTCCTGTACCAAAACGTACTTCAAAATTGCAAATTACGTCTTTTCAAAGGTTTTTTACAATATTACTGGAGTGTTGTTTCCAAAAGTAAAATAATATATTTATAACCGAGAAACGAAGCGAAAGAAAAAGACTATTTTAAAAATTTATGAAAATCAAGATGACTGACTTAACAAAGAAAATCAGAAACAAATAAATATCTAATGTTGAAATTTAACATTTTACGTTTTATAATAAGTATTTTCTATAAGTTCTTAATTTATATAACTGCATTAAAAGAGTTTATTGAACTCTTTTTTACTTTTGCGTATCTCATGTATATAACTTGGTTGGCAGAGAATACCTAGAGAACTAGAATAGTCTTTCTTCACTTGAAACAACCTGAATCTGAACCTTGAATAATTTTTTTTTAAATGGACAGAGAATCGTAATCGTTAATTTTAAAGCTTCTGGCAATTTTTTAAATATAGCCTCAACCAGGAAAATTATTATATTTATCATAGTGTTCATTTTCTCAAGTAGGAGCCACACCCGCAGCTGTATTTTAAACAACTGCGATACATTTTATTTATTTTTACTAATTTACAAAGAGATTTCCAAGTATCAGATGCTGCTGTAAGCATCAAACTGGCGAGCAAAAGGGAGCAAAATATATATTTTTGATAAAGAGGTACCAACCTTTTCTTTTTACCTTTCATTTGTCAGCAAACATGATGCAATTATATATTCTTCTTTTATTCGTTTTCCATTTTGCCCTCAAGACTAGAGTCACCTCGAGGGCAAAATGCGGACCAGCCAGCCACCCAGCGGACAATTGAGACGCTCCAAACTATATCTCAATTCTCAAATTACGATAAATATTTAATAAGCTACAGAGAAGCACATTAACATAAATAATAAAGACATACATAATACCGGTTAAAATTATAACCTTCCTTTACTGTTCATTTCGTAGTCAGGTAAAAAATACTTGCCGAGTATTCGCATGATTTTAACTCAAGACACACGTTCGAAGGATACCTGCTCGCAATTTGATAGTTTTGATGAATGAATAGGTACAGGCGATAGTTCAAGCGTCACCCAAACATCAAATCTAGACAATAAATTTTTGGTTTACTGCGCTTAGTATACTTAATGTCACGTTCTCTCTACATGTTCTTAAAGTTTATTGAAATGTTGAGAAAAATTAATAATTTAGTCTACGTCAATTTAATAAAAATAATAAATTTCTAATTTGGTCATATTAAAAATTATTAAAAGCCCCCACTCCCAGGGCTAGTTTTTATCTATAATAAAATGCTGATTAGATAAAGCAAGGCGTTAAGTACAGCCTCTCAATTTAAAAAATCAACTACACACTGTATCTCGCACATAGCAGGGTAGGCAGAGAGGACCTAAAATGGCGGAACTGCACGCCGCGCTTTGTTTCGACAACAGAGGGAAGAAATTAAACACACGGTGAACAATGTTAATGTGCGAAAAGAGAAATTTCAATTGAACAATACGTTTGAAATGCAGGCCAGCTACCTAGTATCATACGGATACTGTACTGTAACTCTGTATGTATGGAGACCGAGCAAGCGGCCGTCGTTTCCGAAGCACTGCCGGTCCCATTGTGGTCCTCACTGAAATACGACACATATTATGTTTCGCGAAAAAAGTCCGGGTCACGTCGTACGTGGTACAATTGTTTCATATAAACGTAGTGTTATTTTAACTTACTGTTATATTTCTTTCTTTTTGTAGCTTCACGGTATATCCCGCACAAGGCAGAGTAGGCAGAGTTACTGGATCCGCGCTTTTTCTTGTTACCACTACATAAATTGTAATTTAAATATAAGTAGAAGGCAATCGTGGGGCAGTAGCGCAGCGTCTGATTATAAGCGATGGTTATTGGTTCGATCCCTACTACAAGTAAGTGTTAAAATGTGAATTTGAATTATTGTGTTCAAGTTATTTCCGCTTATTGAAGACAAATCTCGATATTGAGTTCGGCCATTCAACGCGCAATACGCAATTAGTTGACAATTGGGCGAAAAGGGTCAGTGTCATAGCACTAGGTTCCTCTATTCTAGGATCTTATAGGATCATTAACACCAAAGAGAATTGAGCCCACAATCGTAATACGTTTGGAATACAGCATCAATTAAAAAAAGTATATTTTCCTATTGTTATACTTCTGAAGAACTTTAGTTGTCATACATAATGTCACTCAGCTTAGCTCATGGTCTAGTATTTCGAGCACGTAGTACGATTTAGTTGATTCTGTTTGTATTTCGTTACAAAGAGTTGTCGGATGCAGGTATCTAATGAACGAGGCAGCCACTGCTGTACAGTATACCATCTGGATTGTTACTTGTTGCCTATAATACTTACGTTTACATTTTTTTATAGATTTTTTGCTCGAATTAAATTAAGAATTACGACATTGTTAGACTTGTGTATAACTGCTTTATTTTTATATGTCTTGCGAAGTTTAACGCTGCGTATTAGAACTGTAATTGTATTATTTAAACTTAAATTTAAAACAAAATTTATGTTCGAATTACTATACTTTTTTAAAGTAAATAAATAAATCAACTTAATTATATTACTATATAAATATGAGATACTTAACAATTGCATTTCTTGCATTTGGTAAGTGATTCAGAGTTAAACTAGTATTTAGACACTCCTTTGTTCCCTTTCTGTTCGAATTTGCAATAATAGTTGTTGAGTGGCAGAATTCAACGCTGTCGTTTGAGACTGCTAACTAATAATTCTTTCTATTCTAAATCTTCTAGTTCTTTATTAAAGCATTTAATACACGTCACATTTTACTACATTTGAACTTTAGTCTTAGTAATGCAATTTAAACTTAAATAAAGACTATATAATATTACTACACGCTTGCTCTGTAAAGCTGTATTCCCTTTGCGGTCATAAATTTGAAGCCAAAATTGTTATTATAGGTAGTAAATCGTTATATTATAATATAAATTAACAAGAGCATTCTTTAATTCTCATACTAACCACAAATTAAGAGTTTATACTTTTAGTGCAATGACTATAGATAGTTTGAATCATTTTTTTATACTAGTCCCGCGTACATTCCTTGTCAATAGGAGAAATTGGAAGCCAGAGGGAAATTCCAGCAAAGGAGACCCCAAACACCTTGGGTTTTCTGAAAAATATCGGTCGGGTCGGTATCGTCGTTTGATTATGACGTTTCGAATATGTGAGTTGAGCGTATATCATATCACCAATTTTTATTGTATTCTTATCTAACGCATGTAACGCCGGACGAACTCTAGTTTCATGATTGTAAGAAACACGTTATAAGAAGTGCGCAAAATAAATAGTGCTCTCAACTGGAAATCGAGCCCACAATCATCCTGTCTTCAAGTAGGACGACGTGTTTTAACACCACGCTCCTAATTTAAAGCTGAAATTTAATAATGTTTGTTAAAATAATTAAACCTATTATTGGTATGTTCAAAAAGCGCTCTCATTTGCGACGGCATTGATGGATCGGGGCACTCTATTACAGATTGATTCGTTGCTTAAAGCTTAAGTTGGTGAGTCTAAGATATTTGTAGTTTTGCTAACTTCTATACTTAAATGTTCATGCAAAATCTTGCAGACAGCAAGGTAGGAAAGAGGAGCCTAGTGCTACGACCTTTCATTCCCCATTTTCTGTCGAACTCTGGAGGTATTGCGTGTTGAATAAAGGAACTCCACGCCGCGCTTAAAAAAAGCGATATAAAGAAAAACGTTGATTCTATTATTATAAATTGGTTATCCCGAATTGGAGACGTTTCAGAATTAGATTAGAAAACAATGTCTGAAAGGGAATTTATTTTACTTGGTCATCGAAATATTGGAGCTATTAATTCTGGCACCTCGATTCTATTGCAGGAACTCGTGTGGTGAACAGGATTTTGTATTTTGAAGCTTTAATATAAAAAAACAGCTTCACGCTGTATCCCGCACACAGCAGGGTAGGCAGAGGGAACCTAGTGTTAAGAAATAATCTTACTCCGTTCCCCATATTCTGCCAAATTCTGGAGGTATTGCGTATTGAGTGGCAGAACTCAACGCCGCGCTTTGCCTCGACACCAGAGAGAAGAAATGGAAATATACATTTAAGTAAATATTTCATCTCCTCGAGTGGGGATCGAGCCCACAACCAGTCGGTTTTACAGTTACACTTTATGCCGCTGCGCTACGACTGGCCTCAGCTTCAATATAATCTATATATATATAAAAGGACTTGTGCTGACTGACTGAGGTAAGACGCACGCAGAGCCGTAACCGCTGATGGTAGAAACGTGAAATTTGGGCAGATGTTTATTTTCATATTCTGGACATCCACTAAGAAGGGAATTTGAAAAATTTTAACCCTAAAGGGATGAAATAGGGGTTGAAAGTTTGTATGGAAAAATTTTTTAATCTGTACCGATTTTTATAGAATTTGAAATTCAGACTCTTAAAAATATTTCATTGAACACCTGTTTCATGGTTTTTAAGAATTCACCCCCTAAGGGTTCAAATAAGGAATTGAAAGTTTATATGGAGAAATCTTTAAATTGCCACCGATTTTTATAAAAAAATTAATTCAGACTGTTAAAAATATTTTATTGAACACGTGTTTCGTGGTTTTTTTAGAATTAACTCCTAATAAGCGGGCGAAGCCGCGCGCGCCCTCTAGTTAATGATAAATCCATTGTCATCGTGAGAAATTGTGACGTTGGTTGGTCGTGAGTTCCAATTCAAATATTTCAAGGTATATTAGTATTTGTAATATTAATGAAGTCATACATAATCTAAATAAGTACATAATTTGTTAACCTGTCAATGTAAAAGAAGACTGACTAAGATATTATAAAACTAAGCTATTTATATATTTTTTTAAATAAATGAAAGGATCCCATAGCAAAGTATTTTGACAAAATCTAGTGTCAAAACATTCCGCCCTTTTCTTTCTCATTAAATTTGAGATAAAGTATGTTGAATGATGAACTTAAACTGTTGACTTCTTGCTAGAAAGAAAAAATAATTTATTCCTTCGATTGCGGATAAAACCCGTAACCATTGTATTTTTAGGTAGAATCCTGTCAATAAACCTTTTTTTTGTTCCCTATCTATTACACTCACAATGTTTTTAAATACAAATATTTAATTTACTCTTGCGAGTTCCACCTAGTAGGTAATGGGTCTGCTCCGATCAAGGTGGAAACCGGGTTTTATATTAAGGTTTTTTTATTTCCTTAAAGTAATAAGATGAAGTACGGGGTTAAATTGCACCACTTAACGCGCTATGTCTTCTATTCTAGGGAAGAGAGAGAGAAGGGAGTAGCTTAAGTTTATTCAGTTTATCATGTTTGGCCTAGCCACGTTGTATATTCAAATTTAATTGACACAATTTTTTACTGCTTCGATTTCTATTTTGGGAAATGAATTATTTTTATTTCTTAAGATAACGCTCTTCGTTGGGCTACGAAATAATTATAAAATGAAACCAAAATTAACAAAATGTAGGTATTATTTGCAATTTTCTTTTTGATATTAACATTTATATTTTATTAGTACGATGCGAATAAATATCTATCCAAAAGTGGAAATAACACAAATATTTAAATTTAAAAATCAGTTAAAGTGAAATATTCATACCTACAAAAAAAATTATTTTACGTTTTTTTATTTTACTTTATTATTTTGTATTTTATATTATTCAAAATACTGATCTTTTATAAGATTATGTTAATTAAGTGTACTAGGTTGAAAAGCTAACATCTTTTTACAGGAAAAATGATCTTGGTGTAAGCAGGCAGAGCTTATGTTTCTCCAACATAAGTTGGTATATCTGATGCCTCGTTTAAAGTTATTGTTATTAAAATAGAAGCCTTGAGCTTATCTTGCGATCTTATCTTTCCTATCTTTCAAGATATAACTATAAAAAAAATATGGTTAGTAATATTAGATACTCTACAGAATTAAGATCAGTTATTATATGAGCTTGGTTCGGCTTGTGCCGTAAACATATTTTTATATTCTTATTATTGTAAGCAGATTAGAGTTTGTATCTTAGAAAACATTTTCTCGCACCCTAATAATAAAATAAAACAAAAAAATATAGTGGTGTCTTTTATGTACCATTATGTATATAAATTGCACGTTTAAAAATATATATTTATACATACACATTATTTGATTTCTAAAATATCAACAACTGTTTGAATTTTCAATACAAAAATCATTTCATGCTGAAATTATCCCGCAAAAGTCAAACAATTGTGAAACGTGGTTTCGTATCGTTCAAATGGAAAACTGTTATATTTGATCCGGAACGGATGTTGCCCATTCACTTTGTTGCGGAAAAAGCAACTAATTAAGCGGGTCCTGCGACCCTTATTTTCCATTTCGACCCTTTTAATGTTTAAATTATTAAGAGATTTTGAGGCTAGCATCACTTACAAGTCAAGCTTATATGAGTATAGTAATCCCGTGTACGACGTGAAATAACGTTTTTTAAAAAGATATTTTTATCACCTTTAGGATAGGCAGAAAAACTTGGTGGTCAAAGATACGACGTTTCCCACGTTTTCCACTACGCGTGACATGATCCAGTTGTAGGTTCGATGCTAGCTCGGGGAAATTCATATCTCTGTTCTGACATGAGATCAAGCGGCGTTGATTTCCGCCACGCAACACGTAAAGTCTCGAAAAATTTGCAGAAATTATTACATTTCCCTGTCTACCCTGCTATATACTGGATAAAGCGTGAAACTAAAAACACATTAGAAAGTATTTCGACAATATTATTCCGTTCCATAGAAAGTAAATCTCACAGACGGCACTCGTTACCTTTGTCTAACAACATCTATGTTAAATTGCACAAGAAAGAGCGTTTCTATAAAATTTGTGTGACAAATGTGACGACGGATATACGTGACTTTTTTTACGTCACACTCTCATGAGTGCGGTGGAATTGGAACAACTGTAACAAGGGCTTTCCAATAAAACGTGTTCCTCTAACACCTTAAAAGATTATTTTTTATCTTGACCTTTTTTGCCATTTTCAGTGTAAATAGTAAGAAACTACTAATACATTCACACACACACAGTTTCACTGTGTATTGTATGGTAGAAATAAGTGTTTTATTTTCAATTTAATTAAAAACATTTTTTTAAGCTACACGTAGCGAGTAGGCAGAGGGAAAATGGGAACTAGGTTAAGACGTTTTGTTCTCATTAAGACACTGTGGTTTCCTTAATTTCCGCCAAATTCTAGAAACATTGCGTGTTAAACAGCGGAACTTAACACCGCGCTTTGCCTTGTTATCAGATGATGAGCGAAAAAATAAAAATTAAACCTACAGCAGTTGCGTATATTCTGTTATTAATTTATGCAAGAATCATATAATCAAAATATACTTTTAATTCTTTCAGGTTATTGAGAGATAAATTGGGCGTTGTCATGCTAGAAGTAAGTAAGTACGGAAATAACAAGAATAGGCAGGATCGGACCCACAACCATTTTATAAAAAGACTGACGCTGTAGCACAACGCCACAATAACTTCATGCGAACAAATTGTACCAAAAAACTTTTTTTTTTCCATATATTTTGACTTTAATATAATTAAAAAAGTTTCCAACCCATATGAGCGAAACGAGGATCTTTACAACGCGGGCGTGTGAAGTTAAGCAAGTTTAAAATTATAATATCTGACCTTTGTGCGGGTGTAACGATTTACTGTTTGGGACTATAAATTATTTTACGACCCAATAACTTTATAAAGAATCCTTAGTGGTTCAGACCCTGCCGCGGCGGTAACTGTGAATACTGTATAGATACTTTTATTAAATAATTTTAAAGACTAGTCGTGGAGTGTGTGACGGTGAACGCGACAGGTCGTAGGTTCGATGGTCGTTCGAGGACATGAAATAATGAATATTTTAAATTTCTCGCTTTTATTTTGATACAAACCTCGGCGTTGAGTTCCGCCACTCATCACGCTGCTATGATTTCAAAAGTGCCTTAATAGAAACGGGGTATCTGCACACTAGTTTCCTGGATTCCTCCTGGTTACTACTGTTATAATATCTATAAAAGTTTGAAACTAGTAGATTAGTAACAGTTCAAACGAGTGAAGTGTGAAAAATATTTGAAAGTGCGGTTAAAATGGCATACACCTTTAAATAATCATAAAATAAATATTTGACAAATATAAGAGACACTTGAATTTACTGTGTAATAGAATAAAAAAAATCTTGGTTATTATTAATATTATTTTCAGCTTAACCATGTTTTCCGCACGTAGCAGGCAGAAAGTGATTCCGGAGGCACAACTCAATGCCGTGATTTGCCTCGACACCAGAGGGAAAAAATGAAAATTATAAATATTTCATTTCCTTGAGTGGGAATCGAACCCACTACCTTTTTCGCGTTTACAGTCACACGCTTATGTCCCTGCATCACGACTGGCATTTAATCTGTTATAATATTTCTAAGCTATAATCGATTCTAATACTGTCAACTTTAAGTATTACAGGAGATTATGACTGGAACAGAGATTTGCAGTAAACTTGTAGGCAGATGGAAATTTAAGTTGTTCAATCCATTCACTTCACTGGGATTCTAATTTTAAACAAGAAAAGTGGAGTGTTTCATTAAGTTTGTTTGGAGTGATCTAATTAATAAGTGAGGTAGAATGTAACTGTCAAACTTAATAATATGATGCCATATGTGTTTAAAGTTGAATATTTCCGCATTCATGGAAATTTTGGTTCTTTATTTGTTGAGTTACTATTACTTATTTGTAGCGCTAATCAACAAGTCAACAGGCAACAGTGTCCTAACACTAGGTTTAAACTGATATGTGCAGCTAAACAGTGTGAAGAAAAATATGAAAGCTGATTTAATTTATTTTATAAAGAAAAAGAAACTAATTAGTGCGGTAACACAGAAATTCCATGTTTTCCTGTTTCCACATGAAATTCAGGACATCGCTTCTTAGTGTTGGGGCCTTGAAAATTTTAACCGTCTGTACCGCTTGTGTACTGTCAAGCAGACACTCAGTAACAGAAGTTTTCCACTTTTCTTTAATATAAAAATGAAATTCGTCTCGTCGTCGGGTGACCATTTTGAATTATACGATATAACGTTGTCAGCTTGTTCATTTCTTTTTATAGAAAACTCACCGTCAAGTCTCGTTGCGGCGGAGATTTATTATTTATTTTATTTTAATTTAATTTTTAGACGTTCGTCAGTCGGAGGTCTCAAGATTTTGGAAAAAAATGGAAAAAGAAACTGTTTTAATATTCATTTCTTGGGTTTTTCTTGCCTACTCTGTTATCTGTAAAATGCGAATCTGGAAAAAAACATTTACATTTATTTAAGGTTTTTTTATGGGGAAAAAATCTGTAAATATCCTGATTTTTGATCAGGTGAGGGCCAAGTTCTCGTGCACTCTAAATATGTACATATATGTGGCAAGGTTCGAATTATTACCATCGCGTAGTCAGCGTTTTCAATGTTTTTATTGACTGCTAATTTTAAAAATGAATGAAGAATTTATACACTCGTATATAAATTCTCCATTCATTTTTAAAATTATTTTCTTATAGGTTCGGATAGGTTTTGGGTATTTTTATTATAGAAAAGTATTACATTTCAATTGTTTTTCAACTCTTCTTACAGAACAGTTATCTCAGATTGTGACACATTCGTACAAAGGATATTAGTTACAAAGAAGTTGTCCTGAGTCAAGTAGAGTATGTTTTCTACAATGTATAAAATTTATTTTACTCAGATAACAAAAGATTATTGTTAGAATGTTGAAAGTTTCAGATTCATTTCTCAGAACTTACCATTGTCTTTATTTTATTTAAAATCAGAAGACATTAAATACAATAAAGTTCTTGTACTTTCTCCTTTATTGTTAAAAAAAAGTTTCTTGTCACGCTGTATTAAGTTTCACTCTTTGTCCGAATTCGTCATTGTGTGTTGGTTGGCGGAACCTAACGCCGCGCTTTGTTTTTAATTTTAGCTTTAAGCTATGTACTGAAGACAGCAGTGTAGGCGGAGGCAACATGGGAATCTAGTGTTAAAATAATCTGTTTCCATCAAGACACTTCTTCCGTTCCCATTTTCCACTGAATTCTCAAGGAATTGCATGAACCGTGGCGGGACTCAACGGCGCGTTTTGCCTCTTTACCAGAGATTAAATATTTCATTCTCCCGAGTGGGTATCGAACCCACAACCGTCACTTTTACTATCATAGGTATATTTTTACCGCTCGCATCGATTTCGTATTATTTTACTAATAAAAAATAAAAATAATTCACGCGCTTATGCACCAGGATATTCAATTGCTTCAAATATATTTTTTTCTATATATAAATAACTTCCAATTTTACCAATTTTATTCCTACTTTATCCATTTATAGTATAAAAGAAAATCTAAGTATATCTATCACGTTACAGAATCTTGTCTAATCTTATATGGCCAGCAAATATTTTGATTCAGCCTTTACGCCAATAATAGAGCCCATTACAGTAAGATAAAGTTGACCTACTTGTCTAGACACATTGATTATATTAACATTATAACTCAATTACCGTCTTTAAGCAGATCATCAAAACATCCTTTTTTATCCTCTGCTCCTAGTTTATCTTGGTTTTGTTTACATCATGGCACTGGTCTGAAATTCTGAACGTCTGATGTTAGAAATAAAAAAAAAAACCGGTTGACGGTAAGTAGTCGAACTCGCCTATCGAGGCTTTTGCACCAATTTCAGGAGTGTAAGTCAATGTGAAGTACAACTTATAAAACTTCACAAACTTAAACATTCATTTTGTATGAAATGAACTACGAATATAAGTTTGTATTGATTTTTTCGATGAGATATCGATAATATAGGGGGTCCAAGATGGAAGGCTTGCTCGCAGCGACCCCTGCCAGCCCTTACGAGGGCTGCAACGTTCCATCCGCCACGTGCACCTCGAGAGAGCGCACTGATAGGGCGTCCCCCCAAGGCGACGCGCACCAGTGCATCCCCGCTGGTGTGTCAAGTGGCGACGAATGCGGCGTTGGGGACCGCCACCCAACACGCCATGTCCGGAACGGCGAGAGGTGGAGGACGGAGCTACAAATAGCTACGTGGAATGTAAGAGGAGGGATGGAAGAAAAGATGAATGAATTATTAGATGTGATGGATGATAGAGATTTGGATGTCGTTTGTGTGACAGAGACCAAGCGAAAGGGCAATGACACGACCGATTTGCCAGGCAGTCGGGTCGCTTTCTGGGCCGGCGTACCAGAGAGCGAGCGAGGCTGTCAAGGTGTAGGTGTGTTATTGTCCTCTCGATTGGTTAGTGCAGCGGTTGAATACAAGGCGATCAACCCGAGACTGCTTTGGGTTCGCTTCAAGCTGGGGTTAACAAGAGTATTCTTGTTAGCGGCGTATGCGCCAGTATCCTCAGCTCTATTAAGCGAACTCGAGGAGTTTTGGGAGAGTGTCAGGGATGTTCTAGGTAGCGTTAGAGGGAATGAAAAATTAATAATATATGGCGATTTGAATGGATGGGTCGGAACTGCGTGAAGCGGTTACGAGGGAGTGTTAGGTCAGTATGGTGACAAGAGAATAAATGAGGCTGGAAAGATTATATTGGAAATTTGCAAGGAAAGGAATTTGTTTGTGGCAAACACTATGTTTGACCACAAACAAATTCACATGTATACATGGGAGCGAACGGAAGGGAAAAGTATGATTGATTTATTCCTAGTGGATCAGCGTATTCGAAGCCAAGTCATGGACACACGAGTGTTTAGGGGTTCTGATCTGGGAACAGACCACTATCTAGTCGTTGCTAGAATAAGTCGGGTCTGTTCGCGGGTTGGCGCAGCTACACGAAGTGTCCAGACTTGGAGTCGAATTACCGCATAAGAAGCTGGAAGCTTCAAGATCCACCGACTAGAAAGGAATACCAAGAAAGAGTTTCCAAAAAGCTGTACAGCAGTGAATCTGGAAATGGAAATATTGAAGTATGCTGGCAGAACCTTAGGGATTGTATGAAGGAAGCAGCGATAGAGGTATGTGGTAAAGGTAAAAGGGGCTTTAGCAAAAAGCGTGATGAATGGTGGGATGATGAAGTGCAAGATGCAGTAGAAAGAAAGAAGAAGGCATGGCAGGATTATAAAGCCTCTGGTAAAGATAAAAGTATGAGAGAGATAAAAAAGAAAGAGTATAAGCTGCAAAAGCACCAGACGAAAGTACTGATCAAGATGAAGCGTGAAAAGGCAGAGAATGAAAGAGATGAACGGTTAACGAACAACTTCAAGGAAAATACGAAGCTTTTCTGGAGAGAAGTTAGTGTTTCTCGAGGTTGCTCGTTAGCCTGTAGAATGAAAGGGGTGCTTTCGAAAGACGGTGAAATTCTAACACAACAACCGCACGGGCGGAATTTTACAAGGAGACGTATGAATGTGATGACGCCTCAGTCTCAAGTAGCAGCGAAACGCTGAGTCTTGATGTAGCTGATGGCGAAATCAGTGTAAAAGAAGTTGAGAGTGCAATACGAAGTTTGAAATGTGGTAAGTCAGCGGGAGCAGATGGAGTTACTGCCGAGATGATCAAATATAGTGGGCCACGCGTCTTGGACTTGTTCTGGTTTTTGTGCAAATTATGCTGGAAATCAGAGGAGGTCCGATTGGCGAGGTGCAGTCATCGTGCTTTTGTACAAAGGCAAAGGTTCACAGATAGACTGCGCAAGCCATAGGGCTATCAGTTTGATTAGCTTAGGTAGTAAAGTTTATGCTAAAGTTTTAGCGAGAAGAATGCAGGAGAGATCTGAAAGGTTGTTGTGGGAGGCCCAAGGGGGCTTTAGACCTGGAAGAGGGTGTATGGATCAGATCTTTTACCTCCGCATGATCACGGAAAAATTTTTGGCCGTTAACCAAAAAGTTTTCTGTGCTTTTGTGGACTTGGAAAAGGCGTTTGACAGAGTTGTTAGAGCGAAATTATGGGAGACTAGAGGGCGCGCGCGGCTTCGCCCGCTTATTAGGAGTGAATTCTAAAAAAACCACGAAACACGTGTTCAATAAAATATTTTTAACAGTCTGAATTTAATTTTTTGTAAAAATCGGTGGCAATTTAAAGATTTTTTCATATAAACTTTCAACCCCTTATTTGAACCCTTAGGTGGTGAATTCTTAAAAACCATGAAACACGTGTTCAATGAAATATTTTTAAGAGTCTGAATTTCAAATTTTATAAAAATCGGTACAGATTTAAAAAAAATCCATACCAACTTTCAACCCCTATTTCATCCCTTTAGGGTTAAAATTTTTCAAAATCTCTTCTTAGTGGATGTCCAGAATATGAAAATAAAAATCTGCCCAAATTTCACGTTTCTACCATCAGCGGTTACGGCTCTGCGTGCGTCTTACCTCAGTCAGTCAGCACAAGTCTTTTTATATATATAGATACTACCCCGGTACAATGTGAGCGGACCCTTGCTGCAGGCTGTAAAGTCTCTTTACAGAGATCACTCAGCCTGCGTGCGAGTAGGAGCTGGCATGTCGCCCTGGTTTGACATCCGATCGGGTGTTAAACAAGGTTGCGCCATGTCAGCTTGGTTGTTCAATTTGTATTTGGATAGCTGTCTCCAAAGAGTGAAACAAAGTGATATGGGAGTGAAAGTATGTGACCTGAATGTGAATTGCCTGCTGTACGCAGATGATGCAGAGCTTATTGCATCATCAGAAAGCGAGTTGCAGGCGTTGGTCACCACTCTGAAAGAAGGGTGTGAATATAATGGTCTAAGCCTCAATGTGAATAAGATAAAGGTTCTGATTTTTGAAAGATATGAAGAAAGGACGGAATGCAAGATCAGTGTAAATAGTAAGATATTAGAACAAGTGAATGAAGTGGTATACTAGGGAAGTATGTTCAGTAGAGATGGAAGATACGAGATGGATGTGGAAAGGCGTATTGCTGCCGGTAACAAGGTTAACGGAGCCTTAGCTGCATTGATGAGACGGCGAAACGTCAGCACAGCTGCGCGTTTGGCCGTACACAATGCAGTTTTGGTACCGACTCTGTTATACGGCAGCGAAACGTAGGTATTACAGAAGAAGAATGAAAGAAAGATGAATGCTGTGGAGATGCGATCTCTTC
>JAATLQ010022951.1:0-12019 GCA_013421005.1 Heliconius erato x Heliconius himera | reverse complement strand
CTAGCGAGGATGTCACGGTGAGAATGAAGAAGAACGTGCTCAGCTGGTTTGGGCACGTCGAACGAATGAGTGATGAAATAATGGCAAAAAAGATTTATGATGGAAAAGTGTGCGGTAAGAGAGGTAGGGGGAGACCTCGGTTGACCTTCGAAATCACAGTATCAAAGATACTGGAGGAAGGTCACGTAAAAAGCATGAGGACCCCCCGAAGGGCATGTATGAAGAGGTTGATGACAGTGGAGTGGGTTAAGAGGCCATTTGTGGTGCAGGGCGACAAGTGTGTGACTGTAAACGCGACTGATAGTGGGTTCGATCGCCACCCAAAGATATAAAATATTTATTTAAATTTATATTTTCAGTTGTTCGCTTTGGTATCGAGCCAATACGCGGCTTTGAGTTCCTCTACTCAACACTCAATACCTCTAGAAATCGGCCGAAAATGGGAAACGGACTGTCTTAGCATTAAGTTCCCTCTGCCTATCGTGCTTTTCATTATTAGATCAAGATCTGTTTCCTACCAATACCTCATCTCTTGAACATTTAAGGGCTCGACATTGAGTGAATATGAATTGGGTCTCACGTTAAGTCCCTGGTAGGGACTTGCGGGAAGATACTAACGCAAGTTTGTTAAGTATTTATACGGTTCACAACTTCAGAAAGATTAATTGTCTTCACTTTGTGACTAATGTTTGTATGTATGTTGAATGTACTTTGTATAATATATTTAAATGTGTAGTTTAATTTGGAAATGAACAATAAATAGAAATTCGATTCCTACTCAGGTAAAAAATGGCGTGTATTGACATTAGGTTCTCTTCGAAACGCGAATTTTCATATGCACAATCACTGCTCTGGCGCTTAACACAAAATATAAAAATGGACAGATATCGGAAAACAGAATGTTTACGGTTCAATTTCCACTAGCAGGAATTAAATATTTATTATTTTTAGCCTATAATGTTATGTGCGTGATAAAGCGTGAAGCTATAAAAATATTTTTACACTAAGTTCCTTCCACCTACCTCGCATAAATTCAAATTAAGATTGATGAAAAAATAAGAACGATCACTGTTAAATTTAGTACAACAAACAGACACTCAATTACCAAAGTTTGTAGATTTGCAAAGCTAACGCATTCAGTGTTTCACAGTTCAACCAAAGTGAATTACAATGGAGTTGGCATTGAGAGAGACTTACGAGCTAGGTGAGGACTAGTACATTTACATGATTTACGTACTAACTACTCTTATTTTAATGACTATTGAGTTGATTCCGATATATTTCATATATTTTTAATATTATTTCAAATGTTTTGTTTATTATAATACTACAGATATTATATATTTAAAAATATTATTTTAAGTATATAATATCTTTTATTTCTCTGTTTCGTACAATATTTCAGAGAGTGAGACTCTGACAAGAGGTTAGTAGCATTTGAATTATTATTTTTCTGTTTCTTTTTTCATTATCAGATTCGTTTTTCTATACGACGGATCTGTATAAAGTAAATTTTAAAATAGGTAAGATATAATTAAAATTACGATTTAAAGTGTTATAAGTAAATAAAATAAATTGTTATTTGGGACAGTCGTGGCGCAGAGGCATGTGACTACAAGCGCAACAGGTTGTGGGTTCGATTCCCACCCGAGGAAATGGAATATTTACATGCAATGCCCCCAGATTTCTGTGTAACGTGTGAAACGAAAGAGTTTCTATGGCAATCTTAACATTAAGTTCCCAAATTCCTTCTACCTACTTAGCTATGTAAGGGATACAGCGTGAAGTTCAAAAAGTAGCTATATTACCAAAGGATTCTAAGGATAAAATAACTTAATATTTATACAGTATTTCTCTCAGAATTTTCTGCTATATAGTGAGTGTTAAATCAAATTTTTATCCACACCTGGCCCACAAATCACGACATACAATAGCTATATTCTAAAGCAATGCGCAAACTTGGGTTATAAATAAAATTACCGCGGAGCTGCACTCGTGTCGTCTATAACACGTCGACTATAGATAGAAGTTGAGACTTATGTTACTTTGACACTATAGAAGTTAGACGTATTTCAACTTGACACTAAAAATACATTTACTGCACTTGTTTGACATACATCGATGAAAGTGAAACATGCATTTGCAATGTGATTTATGCGTGCTTGTTTTGTTTGACATTAAGTCATAAGGTATACGACATTGGTATATGTTGTGTTTTTTAGTTTCACACTGTATTTCTAGCGAAATAGTCAAAAGAACGGAGCACCAAACGCAACGGTGTCTGCATGCCTCCTTTGCCTCGTCACTGTCATAATACATCTCTTCAAATATGCCATTTTAGGGGATCCTTTTATTACTCAGTATCATTGTTGAGGCCAGTCGTGGCGCAGCGGCACGAGGTGTGACTGCAAAACCGACTGGTTGTTGGTTCGATTCCCACTCGAAGAGATGAAATATTTACTTAAATTTATATTTTCATTTCTTCGCTCTGGTGTCAAGGTTAAGCGCGGCGTTGAGTTCTGCCACTCAACACGCAATTCCTCCGGAATTTGGCAGAAAGTGGGGAACGGAGTGCCCTCGGGATACAGCGTGAAGCTGATTTATTTATTTTAATCATTGTTGAAGGGTTTCCGAAGGTCAACCGAGATCTTGCCCTACCTCTCTTATTTTTGATTCATAAATCTTTTTTTCTAATCTGCTTCTTTCATTAGACATTCGTTCGATGCCCCCCACCAAAATGAGACACCACGGGATTTCTCATGTATAGTACTACGATGCCTTGGAGGAATTATATAATAACAGACAGGCCACTGTCGCCTTCAGGGTTCCACGAGGTTTCTCTTAGGGTACTCGCAGCCTCGATAGCTGACCCTCCTACACTAGTTCCTCTAAGGTAGGGGAAATTGAAGATGCGCATACCACCTTCTCCTACACTCTGGCTTTGGTGGAGTGGATCTGCGCTAGCGCTGGTTTCTCACGCCCATTCCGCGATCTTCTTGAGTGTGATAACTGATTCACAGAAAGAGACTATTGCAGACCAGTTCCTTTTATTGTTCAGCATGGCCCACACCACGCTGGAAAATGAAAGGTCAGGCCACTACAGGCATCAAGACGTGGCGTTGTAGAGACCAAGCGGGTTATTCGGCCAGAGTGTAGTCGCAGAAACATCTCACGAATGGCACACCGGTGACATCTCCTGATGTACAAACTGATGCCATTTGATGAGGTAACCGTGTCCCGTCAGTATCTGCACCAGTCTGAACGTCAGGATCCTAAAGCCAATTGTCACGTAGCGCTCAAGAAGTGGAAGCGGATTGCTTTAAATATTTCATCTCCTCAGTCGGTTTTACAGTCACACTTCGTGCCCCTGCGCCACGACTAGCCTCAATATTATACATTGGTAGTTCCATTATTAACATACTGTATATTTTGGAGCGTAGCACATATATCAAGCTGAATTTAATAGATAAACTCTATGCATTGCAATATTTATTTCCAAATTGGGAAATGGAGTGTCGTAATATTCGATTCCCCCTGCCTACTCTTTTGTATGCGGGATACAGCTTGAAGCTAAAATACAAAAAATAATTGTAATAATAACATTGATCAGAGTTAAATATTACATACAGAACTTAGTAGTCGTATTTCTTTAATTGGCCATTTGTACCATTCATAAGAGTTAACAATAAAAGTGTTTTAATATAACACTGTATCCCGCACATAGCAGGGTAGGCAGAGGGAACCTGGGAACCTAGTGTTGCGACATTTTATCCTCCACTCTCCGCTGAATTCTGAAGGCATTGCATGTTGAATTGCGGAACTCAACGCCGCGCTTTTGATGAAATGGAAGTATTTTATATCCTCGCTCCTTTAATAGGCAAAAGCAAGGTTAAGCTCTGTCTTGTCGATAACGAGTGTCCTAGTACTAGGTTCTAAATTTATAAGGTGAAGCTATAAATGTAATAAAAAACAAAAATAATAACAATGTTATATAAAAATAAAGAATAATAAAATTACACTCAGTTTTAGTTAACAAATTGTACTTTTGTACGAACAAATTTACAAGTTACTCAAATTTGAAACCAGCAGGTTCGTTGTCAAAAATTTTATTAACGTTTATAACTAACTTCGTTTGGAAATATCGAACGTCGAATGAAATATTCCGGGGTTATAATGCCGGTCCGGTTTTTGTATCCACATGTATAGGCGTTATTGATACCGTCTCAGTACAGTGGACATGATGATTGTAAGTTCGATTCCCACTCGGAGGACAGACATAATATTTAAATAATATTAATTTGAGGAACTGGAAAAAATGCGTCTAGGTCTTACTATTCATTCGGTTACATGCAGGAGAGGCTTAGAACAAAAAAATAAGCCTCCATATATTACATTTTCGTAATAAACGAGTAAAATGAAAAAAATTAAACCTTCACTCTCAATTTGATTATTACCTATTAGCAAACTTCCTGATTGTTGTGTATAAGCAAGGTTTTTATTTTTTTTGCATTACATTTAATTTTATATATTGTAGCAAAACAAACAGAGTTTCAAGAAACTCTGTAGTACTCTGCTTTTTGCCGAGATTTGAGACATTGCTTGTTGCGTTACAGTACTCAAAGGTACACTTTACAAGCATGTATGATTAATATAATACACAAATATTAAAGAAAGTATTATAATACTTTCTTTAACACATTTTTTTTAGGGCTCTGTACCTAAAAAGGTAAAAACAAAACTTATAGAAACACTTTGTTCTCTTTATCTGTCTTTCTGTCAAGTCAAAAAAATAGAAGCACTATAACACGTACTAGCCATCTCATGAATAATAGATGTATGTAGGTATAAGTTAGCCACAAGGCCGCTTAAATATGATATAATATATATTCCTTTATCAAAAATCAAATATACCCACGCCTCATCGCCTTATGACTCAGACTGAAGATTGCCAAATTGTTGTAATTCATCACAAACAGTAAAAATCTGTAGGTTTTTCCACGATACTTTCTTTTGTAAGAATTTCTTTTTTTTTTCTTTTATAAATACATTATGAACTTATAAATATGAGGCCGGTCGTGGCGCAGCGGCACGAGGTGTGACTGCAAAACCGACTGGTTAGATCCCCACTCGAGGAGATGAAATATTTACTTAAATTTATATTTCCATTTCTTCGCTCTGGTGTCGAGGTTAAGCGCGGCGTTGAGTTCTGCCACTCAACACGCAATGCCTCCAGAATTCGGCAGAAAGTGGGGAACGGAGTGTCTTAACACTAGGTTCCCTCTGCCTACCCTGCTGTGTGCGGGATACAGCGTGAAGCTAATTTAATTTTAATTTTAATTTTTAACTTATAAATTAAAATACTTGCCTCTAATACTATATGATGAAGCTTATGATAAATCTATAGGGATAGTCGGCAAGTGTCAGTCGATATATCTTCTCTCTCTCTTCCTCTGTATACCCAACACAGCAAAAAAGGCAGAGGGAACCTGGTGTTAAGACACTCTGTTTCCTAATTTCCGCCGATTTTTTTTCGATACAAGAGCGAGGGAATGAAAATATTAAATATTTCGTTTAGTGTTTTTATTTCATTCCTCGACTGAACCTCAAACCCATAATTTGTGTACAGTCACACACCTGTGCCTTTGCGCCACGAGTAGTAATCAGTTATTTAAAAGTCCCAATATTAATAAAGCTGAAGGGCTTATTTTATTGAACGCGCTAATCTCAATAACAGCAGATTCGAATTAAAAATGTGTATTTGTGTTGAATAATCCATATGTTAAGGAAGGCTTATATGTTAAGGAAGCTGTATCATTTTCTTAGCCGTTTCGATTTAGCCCACTATACTTGCTGTCATAATTAGATCTCGCACTCGGTTCTCGACTTAGATAAAATACTATACTCCGTTCTGGATTATCTCATATATATTCCTTAAGAAAACAAACTTTTCCAAACACTTCACAAGCTTACGTGATTATTGTATAAATGTTGCTGACGAAATAGCCATCGTTCTTTCACCGATTGATCGCATTAAATGAGATTTCTTATTACATCTTGCTGAACATTTTCAAAAATTTTATTTATGGTCGTTTATATTGAAGATAAAACCTATTACAATTGTTTTTATAAATTATGAGCGGATAAGAGTGCAAACTTGAGTTTGTCCATTTTTATAAGTTGTTTCCTGTTAAACTAAAATCATGAAACATACGGAACCCTCGGTGGGAGAGTCCGACTCGCACTTGATCGGTGTTTTATAATTTAAATAATAATTCGATTATTTGAGCGTTGATATGTTTATTAGGTCAGTTCGATAACCGTATAAAGCTATCGTAGCACAGTGGGGCAGCTTTAACGTACAATTGCGATAGTTGTAAATTCTTATCTACTATATTTTGATGGTGACTATGTTTTTTGAACAGTCTTTATTATCCCACTCTGATAATTCAAGGTGATGTTGGTGATTGAGTTCCAACTAAAAACGAAATCGAATCTCTGTCTAGTATCTGTGTAAAATTCGATAGCTGAGTATCTCACATGACATAAATTTGATATTCATATTTTTTTTAATCCTGTTCCTCAACACACAATATCTTTACATTGAGAAATACATTGTATTAATTGAGAAATACATTTACACTAGGTTTCTCTACCAGCTTGTATCCCGCATATAACAGATATGCAGGAAACAGCGTAAAACTAAGAAGAAACATTGTATTACATTACAAATGTTACTTAAGACCACTGAAACACTGTACGGAAGCCGCTAAAGTGTCCGACTCGCACTTGTCATACAGCACATGATGTTTAATCTTGGCGAGGCAGTATGCGCAGTCGACATCTTTGTTTTCTCTCTAGAGTAACAAGTACTTTTTTTACTATGGTTTTCCAATAAAGTCAGGAAAAACATGTCAATCTCAGTGCTCTCTATTCGCTAGCTCTACATTCTCCACTTACAGGTTAGTTTACTAAGATTGCACGTTAACCGGCAGAAACTAACATTAAGAAATTTTATTTTTATGGTTCCATATCTCAAAAAGTAAAAAAACTTTATAGGATCACTTCATTGTCCGTCTGTCAAGAGACATCTCGAGATTACCTCTTCTCAAGCTAAAAATAAAATCATATATGTATTTAAATCTATCCCTTGAAGCACAGAAAAATCATGCTTCTTAAGTCAACGTGATTAACAGATACGAGCATTAAAGCGTCGATGTTGCTGCATTTTGTATGTTTTTTTATGGTCGTATGTTGATATTTCATTTTGTAAACTAATCTAAAATAAGGCAGGGTTGCTCATTACTTAGTATATAGCACTTAAATAAAAATAAAAACTTATAACACTAAAGATGAATATCTAGTGTAATTACAAACTTTGATTATTTCCTTCACATATGAGAATAGGAGCCATTGTTTAAGTTCAGAGCGCATTCGTAGTACAAAAGAGGCGTACTACTTGAAGTGTTGTAGGAACTTCATTCAATTATTGAAAACCGATTATACTCTAAGCTAAGTCTTCAACTAGTGTGTATATGAAATGGCTGAATAATATCATAGACATTATACTCCATCGTGGCGCATACACTGATAGGGATTTAAATCTTACTAAAGAAAATATTTCACACATAGCAGGTTACGCAGAGAGAATCTGGGTAGATCATGATAACACACTCAGCAGCCATTTACACACATCCGTTCACTGTTTTCCGCTGAATAATAGAGGCATTGTGTGCTAGGTGGCGGAATTTAACGCCTAACTTTGCCTCCTTACCAGAGAACGGAAATGAAAATGTTAATATTTCTTTCCCCCGAGTAGGAATCGACTCCACAACTGTCGGGTTTACAGCCGCACGCTTGTGCCTCTGTACCACGTCATAAATTTTTCTCAAGAAAATATTTAGAAAACGTTGAGGTGGAGTGTCTGGGTGCAAAATGATATCATTAATTAAAATTATTTGAGCAACTAAAATTATTTAAATTCCTTTTCTCTAATAGAAATAAACATTATTTTTATTTTGTTATGTTGAGTGATGAAGTTCAGAACTTACCTCGAAGTAATGATCAGAAGAGTAGAGAGGTATTAAAGAAAAATTTGCCCAAGTTCGTATTGTGTATACATTGTCTACTGTAAATAGACGCTTACGACATCGTATAGAAAATTAGAATTGTTACAGACACTTACAAAGACCAACTGACATTTAACCTTAGAGACCCATCTATAAAACCTTTCCGTTACCTTGTGGTTAGACAGTGGTTAGCATTGGTCTAACCACAAGGGACCAGAAAGTCAGCTACTGGCTGTTTAACAAGCTTTATGGAGCATAAAGAACGTTAGATCGATGTCGATTCGTAACTCAGTCCGTGATATCAGTCTTCTTAATCTTCGTTATTTATTAATTATTTGTATTTCCTTTAAAAAATAGGCTCCGGATGGTGCACAGGACAGGCACAAGCGTGCGACTGTAAACGCGACAGGTTGTGAGATCGATTCTTATAAGAGGAAATGAAATATTTAATATTTTAATTTCCTCGCTTTTGTAAAGAGGCAATGGCAAAACGCAATGCCTTCAGAAATCAACGGAAAGTAAAAAAATATAAGATAAAATTGACATCACTTTTTAAATCTCCAAGTATTCATCATGTATCCCAATCGATGTAATCCCAAGTAAAGATTAAAAAAATGTAGCATCAAGTGCTTTGGATGAAATTGACCATTAGACGTATTCAGGTTTACGAGCTCGCCGCTTACGTAAGCTTTACTATGGTTTTGATTTTATTTTCCTGTTCTATATAGATTTTTAAAGGAGACTGATACTTAGTTTTAGTTTTACTTGTGAAGTTAATAATATACAGAGTTCTAAATTGTAGGAAATATTAATAAGAAATAACAGATCACGCTTTTCCCGTAAACCAAGTTAGACAAATGCAATCTATCGTTAAAAGAGAAGATACAAATACAGCTGACATTTTCGGGTCAAAGAACTCTCAGAAACGACAAACGAGCAAAGTTTATTATTTAATTTCATGCATTAAATTCTTTTGTTATTCTTTTATTTTTCTCCCTCTTTCTCTTCTTTCTTTAATCAAGAGCATTTTATTACACTACATCTTTGTCTTATACTGTTATTTTTGAAAAGCCACTAAAATACTATTATTTTTGTAAAGATTATTAGCGTGGAGCTGATTTATTTATATACTGTAGGTATTTGAGTATACATAAAACTAATGAAAGGATGCGTTTCGTTAAAGTTTCTGTGATGAGACGCAGTGCGGCTATGAAAGGGTCGAGTTTTGTTTCCTACTTCCTGTTTAGTTTTAATACAAACATTGTTACTGACGTGTTTCTGTATATTAACTTTATAAACTTGTCAAGTTTCAATTTCTAACTATAATCGTTTATTATGTATAGTACACATGTACATACTATATTTTTATACATTTATACTATTTGTTAAAGACGTCTGTATCGTTCGCGAGTTTTAATCTTAAATAAATGAGGAACGGAGTATCTTAACACTAGTCCCTCTACCTAAGTTGACTTTGCCTACCCTAGTAGATATGGGATACAGCGTGAACCTAATAAAGAATTTTAACTATTTATTGACACAACTATTAAATAGTTCTCATAATAATTAGAGTTTCTCAGTTTGTAAAGTAATTAATTTCTTTAATACACTTACGTTGCTTCATCTTTTACTCTTCTTTTAAGACACATAACTCGAGATCGTTAACTAAAGTCAATATTAAAAGTACAAACTCTACCAACTTAAATTAAATTTTATCGACTTTAAAAATAAAACTAGCGTTTGTTACAAATGTTTACTGTTTGCTAATACCGTTGAAAGCATCCGAATTTCCAATAGCAGTTTATTTTAACTGTATACGTAGTGGAACTTCGGAAAAGATATTCTGAGAACTCGTTGCTTTTCAGTAAAAGTTAAAGAAATTAAATTAAGTAATGTATTTAATTATAGAACTTTAATAAAATATTATTTATGTTATTTGTTTCTTTTTTTTTATTAAAACTTTTTTATTTTACAAATTGAGGCCACAAGTGACTATAAACGAGACGGTTGAGAGTTGGTTTCCCTATCGAATGATTAATATATTCTATATTTTCCCGTTCCCACTTTCCATATCATTTTAGAGATTTTTCACAATGGATAGTGAAACTGCGCTGTGCTGGTTTTTATTTTACCAGAACGGTAAAATGTTAACAATTCATTCCCCCAAGTGAGAGTCAAACCTACGACCGTCACGTTACGATAGTCAATCATTACGCCACAACGGGAACTAAAATAATTTATTATAGTGAAATATTAAGTTGTTTCACAAGATTTTAAGCTGTGGTAAAGGAACTTTAAAGTTACGTGTGTAGCACAGTGAGGCGTTTCACCCGCATTATATACCCGTATTGAACCCGGAACTTTAAAAATAAACCAAGTTTGTTTACCGTTTGCTAATATCACCGGGGGCAGTCATTGGATTTTATTTCAAGCATTATTTACATTTAAGCGATCATTCTTAAACTTTATTGAAATTTTACTTTGTTAGAACTATATTTTAATTTGTTTCTATGCTATTTTTATAATATTCATAAGTAGTTCGCAATTTCTTTTCCATGGACTATGAAATATAAAATTAAGTTTTTTTTTCTTTTTTTTGTAGAAATTTCGTCAAATTCTCCCTTCTATGTACTCCTCACGAAACTTATTGTTTCTTTATAAAAGTTAGAGAAGTAATTATTTGATAATTTCTCTCTCTGCTGTATATTCCTCCTTTATTTTAAAATTTCTATATATTAACTCTCTTTATTTTATATTCTTTGTAATTCAGACAAAGAAAATTAAAGAACAACAAACTTACTGTACACTATTGTAGATCGTTAACTTATTAGTTTTTACAATACAATCTAGCTACAGTTATTTAGCAATACGAATGAACGTGAGTTAACCCTATAATGTATTATATATTTAACTTTTTTTCATGTTCTGTGGGTTTTAATGTTGTATTTATAACTTATAAAAAAATTTGGTGAAATATTTTTTACAATTTAAGAGATTGTTATTTCATAAAAAAAACCATAAGGGGCTGATAAAGCAGCGTCAGGGAGTAGCTGATTACGTAGCAAGTTCATTACGTCGCTTTCGAGTCACGTAGCAACCTAACGATATATTAGATGCTGTGACGAACGCTAGTTTACCACTAAGTGTTATTATAGCTGCAATACAATGCAGGTTGAGTTAGTAGCTTCAGTATTAACTAAATAATGTATAAATATAAGTTTTACTTACTATCTATTTTTATACATGAATATATTTATTTACATAAATTGCAAATTTCATTTTTAAAAGATTCTTATTACAGATAAAGATAGGGTACAGATAGGGATTCTTATTTTATAACAAGATAATAATGTGGCGTTAAGATCTTCTTCTCAACACGCAGTGTCTCAAAACTCAGATGGAAAGTGGGGAAGGGACAAACAAGTTACCTTAACACTAGATTCCCTCTAATCTGCTCCAAATGATTTTAATTTAATAAATCTGGTCATCGCTACAACTACTTGCCCCTAAATTATCGCTAAACTAGCGCGTTCTTTAAGTATCATTTTTTGATCAATTCGAATAATAGCCAAATTATCCAAGACTAGCCGGAGCGGGATTCAAGCCCGCTATCTACACCACCGTCTAGACTAATCGCAGGATTACTTGCTTTTGCGAAATTTTAATGAATATTAATACACAGTTTCACTAAGAGAAACCTTATAAATATTTTATTCAAAGTCAAAGTCAAAGTCAAATAATTTTATTCAAAATAAAAAGTTACATGCTTCATTTTTTGAACGTCAAATAATTTACCACCAGTTCACTAAAATTAGTGCCTCAGACCTGAGAAGAACCGGCGCAAGAAACTCAGCGGGACTTATTTTTTTTAAAATCAATTATACAAAATCACATTTCAGCGTTTCTGACAATGATACTTTGAAATAGACTGGAGCGAGCATTTCATTCCCAAG
>JAATLQ010022950.1:0-13593 GCA_013421005.1 Heliconius erato x Heliconius himera | reverse complement strand
AAATTCCATTCCATAGTCCTAGTTTAGATTTCCACATTTTCCATAGTTCCTACGCATTAACCGGCGACCATCTCTGGGCAATTACCTGTGGTTACACAGAGATGGATCCCGGCTATTGCGTCACAGTAAAACATTTTTATATTCTCTAAGGGGCCTCTACGTGTTGGACCTGTGTCCCCACGCAAGCCTTCCAAAGGACCGGGTTCTTTTGAACCCGTGAATTCTAAACGAGAAACATAATAATAATAATAATAAATAATAATAATTAATAATAATAAATAATAATAATTTATAATAATATAATTATCGTTAGTATCTGAAATGTAAAGGAGATTTTGTTCTTTTTTTTATGGAAAAGGACAAGGCAAACGAGCGTTCGGGTCACGTGATGGTAAGTGATCACCGCCGCCCACGACCGCGTGTAACACTAGAGGAGCTACAGGTGCGATGCCGGTCCTTAAGAAGGGTTGAGCGCCAAAACCCAGCATTAGCTGATGCGCAATGCAAACTCAGTGGCATAAATGCATTACTTAACGCCGGTTTTAAATGCCGGGGGTGGCAAGGATCCGGTCGAGTCTGCCCATGCGTGTTGCCATTGCTGGCGACGTGACTCTTCCACACGTACTTTAGTCGCCTCTTACTACACCACCAGTACCAGGATGATCCTATTTTGGGCCGGGATCACACGGCACGTTTTCCGAGGTAGCATTAAAGCTCTAATATTAAATAGTGTCTTTAACTATGTTCATAACTGTTTTAAAATCAAGTTATGTAAAAAAATACTTTAAGCCACAGAAAAACAAATGAAATAATCTAGTTCAATTTACCATTTAATCTCTTCTACGAGTATATATAGGACTACGACGTTTACGTTAAACCAAATAGAGAGGTCAATTATTATCACATTATTCATGTTAAATAACTTGGTACCAAGTTTTTGCTTTCAATTATTTTAAGCACGTGCTTTCGATTTTAATACTTACGTATATATTATAAGGCTTACTTTTCTATGCGATGCTATAAGGCTTGTGGGGAGGTTTACGGAATTATATCATGAATCTGGTTGCTAAGCAACCGTTGCTAGGCGACTCTTAACAAGCTAAATAGCTCGAGAGTTTTTTGATGAGTCTCTTTAAAGATTATTCGACCTTTATTATTCGTATATTGTATTATATAGGACGCCCGCCGCAGAAAAATATTTATACGACTGTTAATTAAGGAATATGGGCTATTAAAAGTATTATATTTTAGCAAATTAACTTATTTGTTTATTGTTCCAAAATTATTATAGGCGCTTATTATTAATTGTTATTTTTTACACTGAGGTTCTGGTTGTTCTGGTCCTCCATTTTGCGTCAGATTGTATATTTAATATAACATCCATACCTATATTATAAATTCGAAAGTAACTCTGTCTGTCTGTCTGTCTGTCTGTCTGTCTTTTACGCAATCAGGGCCAAACCGCTAATTCAATTATGATAAAATACTCATATAGAGATACTTGAGGGTCTTCGGATGAACATAGGTTACTTTTTTTTCTCATATTTGTAATATTGTCGATATATACTAATATATTAAAATACTTTTTAGTTTGACAGGCAATTTATTCCGCCATGTTAATAACAACCGACCGTTGCTAAGCAACGGTTTGCAAAGTTTGTTTGTTGTTATAAGAAAACGTCACCCAAAATGAGCTTGCTTAACGCATACATGTCGTGCGCCGACTCAACCTTATGAGATACATAAAAACAATAAAATTAAATTAAATTAAATTAGCTTCACGCTGTATCCCGCACACAGCAGGGTAGGCAGAGGGAACCTAGTGTTAAGACACTCCGTTCCCCACTTTCTGCCGAATTCTGGAGGCATTGCGTGTTGAGGGGCAGAACTCAACGCCGCGCTTAACCTCGACACCAGAGCGAAGAAATGGAAATATAAATTTAAGTAAATATTTCATCTCCTCGAGTGGGAATCGAACCCAGAACCAGTCGGTTTTGCAGTCACACCTCGTGCCGCTGCGCCACGACCGGCCTCATAAAAACAATGTTTTACAAAAATATTGTTCTTGAAATAATATTTAAAAAAGTCCGCGATGGTATATGTTTATCTCTAAAGGTTGAGCAAAAGTAACTATTTTAATTAATTTACTTTATATTTATCGGGTTTTTGTAGTATGTATTTTCTATAATTTGATATTGATCCTTATGAAAATGAATATAATAGTCACTTTTAGCATTTCGTCTAGATTGAAATTATAGTTTACTGTATAACATTCTAATAAATAATTAAGGAGATGTCACTGATCCGAAATGACCTAGCATACGACCGGCATAGTATGACCGACGCGAACGGGCAGATGACTTTGACGGTTTTGTAAATTTTCATACATTTTCGAACAACTGTTAATTTTTATGTAATTATTTGCTGTTTATAATTAATTTTTACTTTTCTTTGGTTCTTCGCTTATTCGAGTAGTAGATTAGTTAGATTCATAAATTTCTTGGTGTGGTGTAAGTTGAGGCCCTGCGCGGCATCGGCATAAAATTATTTAAGTATTTATTATTTAAGGAAAGAATTGTTAGTTATTTCATATCGGTTGGATATCTATACCGTTGTTATACACTTAATAAATTATAGTTTTAGTTTTTTGAGATTTTGATATTGCTCGCAAAACTTATTATATTTAATGTAGAAAGGACTTTAGTTGTTTCATATAGTATATACGCGCGCAAGGAAAACGTGTAAAAAGATTTTTCCCGGGTAAATCAGTAAAATCGATCACTGAAAGTCCAATAAAAATCAGTTCAGTTATTCTGGACATTAGCTCGGGGAAATAGAAATACAGGCAGAGACAAAAAATATAATATTTTTTATTGTATTTAAAAAAAAAAAAAAATTAAATTAGCTTCATGCTATATCCCGCATACAACAGGGTAGGCAGAGGGAACCTAGTGTTAAGTCACACCGTTCCCCACTTTCTGCCGAATTCTGGAGGCATTGCGTGTTGAGTGGCAGAACTCAACGCCGCGCTTTGCCTCGACACCAGAGCGAAGAAATGGAAATATAAATTTAAGTAAATATTTCATCTCCTCGAGTGGGGATCGAACCCACAACCAATCGGTTTTACAGTCACACTTTGTGCCACTGCGCCACGACTGGCCTCTATTGTATTTAAGTATTATGTAAATAACCACATGCACTTGCAAAAACATAGTACAACACATTTAATTCTTTTAAATATTTATTTTACTTTGATGATATTAGTAATGTAGCTGGTTTTGTTTAGTTTTTTTTATTAATATTTTAATATGATTACGTTTACTCATATTTTTTTTCATTTAAATTAGATATTTTCAAAAACCATTTCATAAATATATCTAATAAGCATTCGTATAGTTCAAGCGGGCGAAGCCGCGTCCGGGTCCGCTAGTGTTTTATATATAAATAAAACTTGTTGCCATGTTTTTTCAATATGCTTTAGGATGTGTGATAGTTGTGGAAATTCTATTTAATTTAGGAAGGTGTAGGCACATCTATAGTATAGATATATATTTCTATAAAATATAAAAATAACCGCAACATTGAGGTCTATGAAATTAACTATTTTCATTACATATATATAATTAGCTGCATACAGCAAAGTTGAGTAGGTAAACGAAAACTAAAAGGAAGATATTCTGTTCCCAGTGCACTGCCTAATTTACAAGACATTTCGTGTTGAGTGGCGGAACTCAATGATGCTCTTTGTCTTGTTACCAGGGCGAGGAAATGAGAAAAAAAATACATTACTTTTTAAAATATACATGCAGGTATTTATTTTTTAGGTAGATTTATGTTTCAACATGAATAATTATAGTTCATTTAAAGGTAAGTGGCGCTAAGAGAGAGTTGAGCCGAGAGGTTAGTCGTAACAGTAACTTATGCTCTCTTTGCGTACTCGCTTATAAAAAATGTTATGTAAATATTAATCTATTAAACTGCGTGTTCCGAATTTGCTTGTTTCTTAAGGAAATGAAGGTAAATATGTGGGACGCCAACAGCAATCCGCATGCAAAATACAGTTGGAAGTTGGCTTTATATTAAAATTGTTTTACGAAAAGTTGTACGCAAATAAGATAAAATAAAGAAAATAAACATAATTAGTAATCAGCTTCACACTGTATCCCGCAAACAGCAGGATAGACATAGGGAACCTAGTGTTAAACATTCCTTTTCCCATTTTCCGCCGATTTCTGAAGGTATTTCATGAGTGGCAGAACTCAACGCCACGCGCAAGTCGTGGCGTTGAGTTATGCTGTTATCGACTCCAGAGCAAAGAAATGGAAATATTAATTCAAATATTTTTAAAATTTTCACTAGCGGGGATCGAACCTACAGCCAGACGCGTTTACAGTCACACTTTGTGAATGGCCTTAAATAATTACTACTAATACAAAAAAGTAATTTAAATAGTTTATTTACCTGTGTGTTATTCCTCTATCTTCTAAGTGTCTCATTCCTAAAGCAACTTGCAAGGCATAGTCCCGCATCGTCGTACTGTCCAAATGTAGAGCTGGTTCGGCCACGTAGTGATCGTTTGTTCTGCGTTGCCCTAAACTATCGCTTGGCTTCTCATCAAAATTTTCGTATAAAGGGGGATCGGAGTCACTAAGATTTGTGTATTCCGCTGAAAATTAAAAGTGTGGCACTTTTTAGCTATTGTTTCTTTCTCGTTTGATAAATGATAAATTATGTGAATAGTAACTTTTAATATTTTTGATAATAATTTGAATAATAACTTTTAACATTTTTATATCTAAATAAAATATATATATATATAATCTTTTTTATATGAACCTTATATACTAAGTAATTCTTTGTTCAATATATTTCGGAATGTTAAACTAAAAGCAATATTTGTACAAAACCGCGATAGGTTCACGAAGAAAGAAAAAGTTGGAAAAATGTAAATACAAAGTTGAAGAACAAAATTCAACTTACATTTCTCTTAGAATCACTTATACGCAATAACTTTTAATGAGATAACTTTGAAAAGAATATGAGTTTTAGGTTTCCAAAATAATAAAATTAAGAACTAGAAGACTTAGAAATTATCACTATACCATTTAGTTTGATTTAAATATCAAATTAACTACGCGCCTATTTAAACAAAATAACTAGTAATGTTATATAAGAAATTGCTTTCATAAAGTTATAGGCGCAGATATTTTAGCGAGGTGGGCAGAGAGAAATTAGTGTCAAGACACTCTATTCTTCACTTTCTTTCCAAGTGGAGACGCTGTGTCTGTGTCTTCTTAAAACGTGAAAAGGATAAGTACTTCATTCCCCTAACTATAAATTAAACAACAGTCCAACTGCGCCAAAATGGCATCATATATAAATACCAAGAAAATATTTAATACGTATATTTCAATAATTTATTTTCAATACAAATGTTTATTTTATGTACCCACTCAATGAGCAGAAGTAATTATTCACTCAATAAAATATAATGTCACTTGGTTCTCTTGCTTGAAAAAAGATGATCAAATCGATCGGAAATATTAATGGCATATAAAATATAATTTGTTCACGTATCGTATTTATACAACCTGGAAACTCATTTATTATATTTTTTACATGATAATGTATATAACGAAATCCAAGAAAGATTATAAAAGTCTTTTTGTACCTTCATCTCAAGTAAATGTATTAAACTTTGTGAAAGGGCTAAAATGAAAAAAAAAAAAGGATAAAACTCATCCTTGGTATTTGATTCTGTAGGTTTCAAAAGAACGAGATTAATTTTGAAATAATGAATTATTTTTGGAGGCTGTCGCGGCATAAGCGCGCGACTGTACCTGCGGTTATGGGTTTGATTCGCACTCGCGGAATGAACTATTATATATATTCATTTTTTCGCTTAACAAGGCAAAAAGTGGTGGTCCGCAATGCCTCGAGAAAGTGGGGAACGGAAGTGTCTTAATGGAAAAGGAGAGTCATAACACTAGGTTTCCAGGTTTACTCTGGAAACCTAGTGTTATGACTCTCCTTTTCCATTAAGACACTTCCGTTCCGACTCCTACCTTGCTGTCTGCTGGAGAAAGTGTAAAGCTATAAAATACAGTTTTTATATATTTATGTAACCTATATTAATTGTACATATCAATAATAGATACCATTAATTGTAACGTAAAATTAGAAATAATATATATTGAGAGTATTATGCCACAATTCTAAATACGGTTTAAGTGTCAATATGAAAATAACTAAAATTATATAGAAAAAGACAACAAACGAAACAGATCACATTTCTTTAGTTATTGACTAAAATTTCCATACACTAGATGCATTTTTTTACTTACTATCAGCTTCCGAAGGTCGTCCATTAGCAGTTCTTTCAGACTCTTCGCTCTTCTGAACTTCGATATTACGTCTACCTCTTGCCGACCGAAGTAAAGTTAAGAGGTCACCTCTTGGAGCGTGTTCTAATAGCGCTATAAGAGGAGACCGTCTTGTACAACATGCTATGAGTCTAATAACATGTTTGTGTGACCCAACGTGCTTAAGCATAGCAATCTCGCGAAGGAAATCTTGCATTTCTTCCTCTGTTGCTGAATCTGAAAATGTATTTGTAAAAGTTGATCATTATTATTAAAATTGTGGTTGTTTGTTTATTTCAAGTAATTTTATCCCATTTACGTTGAAGATTAAAGTTTTTATAAATAAATTCTATAAAGTGGAATGATTTAGAAGCTCTAAGCTATAAATTTTGTTCATTGTTAATTATCTAATTTCTGAAGGAACTCTATAGGGTAAGAGAATATTTTCTTCTTTAAAAAACTTTGATTAATGTATTTTTATATACATAGCTTATGCTATATTCCGCACATAGCAGAGAAGGAAGAGAGAACCTGAGAACCAAGTGTTTCCTACTCTCCACTGAATGTTGAAGGCAATGTGTGCTTAGTGGCCAAACTCAACACTGCGCTTTGCCTCGTTACCAGAGCGAGAAAATGAAAACTGAATATTTCATGAGTTCCTCGTGTGGAAATCAAACCCGTAAACTGTAGCGTTTACAGCCGCACGCTTGCGCCCCTGCGCGAAAGCTGCCCTCTAATCAAAATATAGAAAACTTCAAACAATACATGAAAATCCAATGGTATTATGATTATTTCTTTCTTTATGAAACATCGCCAATAAATCTATAAAATATAAACCTATAAAAGTAAATGTCTTCATCAAGAACCAACCATCGACCTACTAACAAATCCTCTAATAACACAAACATCACTTCTTCTATAATTTTATTACGTTACATAAACTAAAACAATGGCCTAATAGTTAAACAAAGTAAAAATACACCTTCCAAAGCGGAACAAGGCAATTTAACCGGTCTGACGGACGACGCGAGTGGAATACCCAGTTCGGTCTAACTTTCATTTCCTAGACATCTTTATGTAATGCTAATTGAAAACACTAAATTCATTAAGCGTGTACAGTCATGTCTTTCTCTGTATAGTAATGTATTTGGTTTATAAGACATTATATCGACAAGACATTTTATTAAATGTTAATTTTGCATTCAAAATACATATAGAGGCCGACTGGCCTCTATATCTATTGCGTGGCGCAGGGGCACAAGTGTGACTGTAAAACCGACTGGTTGTGGTTCGATCCCCACTCGAGGAGATGAAATATTTATTTAAATTTATATTTCCATTTCTTCGTTCTGGTGTCGAGGCAAAGAGAGTGCCGCGACTCCAGAGCGAAGAAGTGGAAATGTGTGTCTTAAAACTAGGTTCCCTCCGCCTACCCTGCTGTGTGCGGGTTACAGCGTGAAGCTGATTTATTTTTATTTTAAAATATGTATGTCTTAGGGTCAGTTTCACTGCTAACGAATAAAGTTTCAGATAGTTATATAATAATTAATGCTATCTCACAGACAGAGGATGAAAATACAAATTAAATGTTTCTTATATTTTCGAGAATATTTTCTTCGTTAATGAACGATAATAGTAGGTAAAAATTCCTACGATTCCTTACATTTTTAAATTACAAATAAGTATATAAAATTGAAATGCATGTGTCAAATATGTATATACTATATATAAGCTATTCGAGCCATGTAAAACCAAAAATTATAGCTTGTCTGACAGATATTTGTATCCGTGACTTTATCAGCCAGCCAGTGGTGAAACTGGTCCTTAATGTGGTAAGAAGAATACAGCGTTGAATTCCGCCACTCAAAACGGCCAAACCATGACCTTCGCGTTTATGATAAAATTTTGATACTTACTCTATAAATTTATAATTTTTCTATTAATTTTGATTGTAATTTAAATCGTATTTTAATAAATGTAGAGTGGAGATAACAATACCAAGTTATCTATTTATTCAGCAATGTGCGAGAAATAGGTAAATAATAAGCGGTGAGAGCAAATAACGACATTAAAATAATAACCATAAATATATATTTTATGTAAATTCCCAATATAAATAATTTAAAAGACGTTTAAAACACGAACGAACAAAATAAATCACTTGCTCTATCTAGACTTCAAGTAGTAGTTCAATATCTAAATTATTGAATTTCAATACGTTTTATGTACACAGACTGTATTAATGAAGTTAACTAAATTAAGTAAACTCAATAATTAATAAAATGTTAAGATTGATGTTTATTTTGGAAGAAAATTTGATATAAAAAGGAATTAAAAAGAAAAACATTTATAACCGTATAAGTTATCATAAAGGAATATTAAATTATTACACTATAGTATCATTATACAATAACCTAATTATATATGTAAAAATAACTTTACAGCCTTCACGTCTTTCCCCGCATAGAAATAAAAATAATTTATTTCTCCGAGTGGGAATCGAACCGAAAGGATGTTAAATATTATAAAACAATAATATCGAATTTATATAGGTACAGTAAGAAAGATAACCATTGACACCCATCGAGGCGCAGTGGAACCACGTCCGCTTGTAAACGCTGTGAGTGTGTATTCGATATCAACTCCGGGCAATTATTTTCATTTCCTTGTTCTGATAAGATAAAGTGTCAGGGTGTCAGGGTGGCCTGTTGCGCGGCAAACTTTACGCCCCTTTTTATGTTGTTACTAGAGCGGGAAATAAGACATTCCCCCAAGTGGGAATTGAACTCCCAACCGTCGGGCTTACAATCAGACGCTGCACCATGACTGCATCTAGTATACACTATGAAGCTGAAAATAAAATGTAATTTATTTTACCACAAAGCATTTTAGCAGCAACGGTAATAGTTTCCCCGCCCTGCATGTCCAGCTGGGCGGCGTGCACGCGTCCAAACGCACCGCTACCTATCAGCACACCCAAATGCACCCGAGATCTTGCTACTTCCCAGTGATCGGTGGCGATTTCTTCGGGCTGAGTGGGATTAATGTTATATATTAGATATCTGTATTATTTAGATAATTATTAATTTTTATTTGTTGCTTCACGCTTTTTCCTGCATAGCAGTAACATTTGTAATAGTAGTGTTGACGTTGAGAGGAATGTAGAGTTAAGACACTCTGTTTATTCCCTTCGTGCCGCTGAATTTTTAAGATATAAATTTTCAGGGGCGGAGAAATGAAAAGAATTTTAAATATAATTATTCCATCCAATAGGAATCGAACCATCGCAAAACAATATGATATGTTCGTGTAAATGTTGTTTTTCTTAATTTTTCTGGTCTAATTTAGTTGTAAATAAAATTTCTAGAGTCACCAGACTATTCTGGAATGGGCACAGCCTCCCTTCCTACGCCCATAGGCCTCACTACTAATGCTAAAAGTTTGAAAGTTCTCTAATTGATACAATGAGAACGAAAAAAAGCAATAGGTGATATATATATTTTAGTTTACAACAAAAATGTGAGAAATAAATTTTCATTTTTGTAAGACGATCCTGTGTCTGTGCCTGTGCCTGTGATATTAGAAATATTTTAGTCTAGAACCAAAAGGCAAAATAAAAATTTGTTTTGGAAAGCTAAGCCCGTGTCTAAATAGCGTATTTAATATTTTTACAATTATTTTTTTTCAAGAATCTGATTTCTATATATTTTTAATGAAAATTACTATATAGATAATTAATTTAATAAAATCTAATCATATAATTTATATAAAATAATTATATAATAGAAGAAAGCTCAAATAATTGTTAAATGCAACAAATATAAGTAAGGATGATAGATACATTCAAAATACGTACATACGAGTATGTGAGGGAGATGGTATAAATTTAATTTTATACCTGAAATATAAAATATAAAAAAAGAATATATTAAAACTGTAATCTAAATTGAATACATTTAAAATAATAAAAATTTTATTAGGCTACCTTAAAGCGAAACTCCTATAGAATATTTTGAAAAGATTTTGCTAGAATCGTTTCTACGAGTACCTAACTACTCATTTATTTCGAGATTCCCATCTTATTATCATAGAGAATAAACCAATGTTTTACGATGATAATAGCGTTATTTCAACCTACTTAATAAGGACTAAGTAGTCCTTATTTCTATGTATAGCTTCTTATATAAATAAGAAGCTTTTTGAGTGCTGTTGAGTTGAGTTGAGAGAGTTGAGTCGGTACTCAGCGCTGATCTTTGTCTTTTTGCCAATGAGCTTTGAGCGAAGAAAATAAATTAATTCATTCTCCCGAGTTGGAATCGAACCCACAACAGTCAGACGGTTATATTGTAATTTTCATATTGCAAGCCCGTTTTTTTCTCTATCAACATATTTTTTATACAACATTTTATATGAATTTTTCGCTGCATAATTATAGAACGCGTTTAAGTAATTAACGTACAAAGTGAAAGTAATTACTGTCACTGTAGCGGTAAAAATAATTTAACTAAATTGGCCATTCTGTATCACTGGAATCGTAGCACGTTGATACTTGATTTGTTACTATAAAGTTCATCTTCAACTTTATTAAGACAAAATGTGGCAGTTGTTAAGTTTCACCATTCCACATGTAATGTCTAGAAATTTATGAAAAATGTGGACAATAGAGTGTCTCTACACTAGGTTCAACGACAATAGAGTGTCTCTATCTCTCTCAGGTGTGTTATACGTGAAGCAATAAAACATATTACACACTTAAACACTTAGGCTGACAAACCTGTTTTTTAGATTTTGAGTCCAATCGTGGCGAACAGTCGTGCAACTTTAAATGCGACAAGTTGTGGGTTCGATTCTCTCTCGAGAAAGTGGAATATTTAATATTTTCGTAATATTTAAATAAATACGAAATGATTTAAAACAACTTAATATGGAAAATACTTAGTGACAGTTGTGAAGATAGATAGTTAATATAATGTGTATATCTTGTAACAAAAATTAAGTGAATGTGACATAATAACACTTTGTCCATCAAGGTTGTGGGTTCGATCCCCACTATTAATAATATTATTTTTATTTTGTTGCACTAGCACCGAGGTTGAGCTTGAAGCCCGAAGTTGAGTTCCGACACTCAACATCCAATACCTAAAAAAATCGGCGGAAAGTAGAAAACAGAGTGTTTTAACCAGTGTGTTGCCTAATGGTAGCAGACCAATAGATTAATATACAAGTACTTTTTTGTATACAGTAGGGTACTTATTATTGAAATAAGAAAATAGAATAAAACGTGTGTCATCTATTTGAGGCTATATGAGCTATAGAGCCATTTCATTTATTAAATAAATCAGGTTCACGCTGTATCCCGTACACAGCAGGGTAGGCAGAGGGAACCTAGTGTAAGACACTCAGTTCCCCACACTCTGCCGAATTCTAGAGACATTGCGTGTACTACGACATCAGAGCGAAGAAATGGAAATATAAATTTAAGTTCAAATTTTATCTCCTCAAGTGGGGATCGAACCCACAACCAGTTGGTTTTACAGTCACACTTTGTGCCGCTGCGCCACGACCGGCCTCAATTTATTAAAACGATATAAATTAAAATCTTGTCCTTCTCCTGAGTTAAATACAGACGTGCCTAATTTTATCGAAGGCGTAATGGAAAATATTGATTTAATAAACAATTTATAGTATTAAATTTTAGGTACCTGAAACTCCTTGTGAACGTAGAGTGGGCTCTCCTCCGTTTGACCTCGAGACGTTATTTCGGTGTTTCTGTAAAGAAAAATACTTGAGTAAATGAAGTTAGCGATGCTTAAAAAACAAAAAGTTTTTTTTTCTTTTCGTCTTTTTTTCTTTTATGAAGTTGGACGCATGTATATATAAAAATACAATTGTAATTTTTAACTATCAGTTTTACTTTTTTATTGCTTTGTGCGCTTATTCTTCATACATTTTATTATTATATAAATAATTTTATAATTTTTAGACATTTTTTTATTATTGTAATTTTGACAGAGAGACCATATCGCTACTATATTTTTTACTTCTTACTTATTCAGATAAATACAACGTCTTAAAACGTAGATTATTGCAAATGAAAAGATAATGCAAAAATATTGTTTTACTTAAAAGCATTCTTCCTAGGACTAAATGTGTATTTAAGATTTCTTTAATAAATAAATTTCGCTTATTTTAACTAACTATGTTAATTAAATGAGCGCTATTTCTTTATACTTATTTATTATAAGAAATAGGTTATGGGTTCGATTGCGACTCGAGTAAATGAAATATTTATTTATTTTCATTTCATTCAAAACGTGGTGTTGAGCTCCGCCGCTCAACACACAATGCCTCCAGAGTACGGTGGAAAGTGAGGACCATAAAAGGCTTAATGGGAACGAAGTGTCTTAACACTTGGTTCCCAAGTTCCCTAAGTACAATTATACAGCGTGAATAAAAAAAACATATATTCTTTCGAGTGCGGATTACTTCACACAATTACGATTTATTTAGCATAAATGCTTGGAATGTATTATGGCAAATAAAATACAAAATATCTACTATTAAAAATTATATCAATCAATCTATTATAAAAAAAATAAATATGCTGTTTATAAAAATCACATCATCTGTGGGAGAATCATTGCTACATTGAGGGCATCCCGTCACTAGCCGCAGTGCGCAATCAGAATAGATATGACTAACTTCGATAATTTTTTTTATCGATATTGTGTCGTTACTGCACTATTACACATTTTTATCGATATATCACAATAACCTTATTATCGTATACTTATTTGATGAAGTTTGATGAACTTATTAATACTATGAGTTGAAATCTTATTATCTAAGTTTGGTATGTAGTGTTACATAGTTTGTTCTAATTATGTTTGGCACTATACATTTTATTCACATTTTTTTGTTGTTTTACATAAGTACAAATATAACTTTTTATTTATATTAGATTATTTAAGGTTCTCTATTTTATCAAAAGAAAAGGAGGGGCGCCACTGAGCCACGGTTCACATTGTTCTCTGTATTATTTTACGTTTTAAAAATTGAATACAAGTTCATAGTCAGTAAAAAGAAGACAACTAGTGGAAGATACCGAGATAGACGACATACATTGTGGATACGGACAAATAACTAGTGAAAGACGTTTTATAGTGAAAACAAAAAAACAGACCGTTAGTGTGTTATCTTTTATGACTTTTTCAAAAAATACAACATTTAA